>VZRR01006550.1:1030432-1084728 GCA_013398015.1 Oreocharis arfaki | reverse complement strand
CAACTACATGCTTTCTGCAGATATTTCTCTCAATTCTTTTTAAACATCAAAAAGACTTAGAGGGTAAAGGTTGTTCAACAAATGCTGAAACAAGAAAAAGCAGATGGTGCACTCATCTTCACTTTTCTTTTAATTAAAACTTTATTCCAGGCATTCCCAAACAATCCTGGACCTTTCCCCAGAAGATCCAGAAGCTACCAAAGCAGAAGGCAGAGATGGTTGTGCAAACGTCTTTCTCTTAGCTACATTTGTCAGCGAAGGGTCTGTACCATGTGTATAAAGCACTCCAAAGCAAGAAATGTTCTTTCATATTGAAAAGGGTGTAGAGCAAATCACTAGTCAAAAAAATCCACACATGCAAATGTCGTCTCTTTTCAGTAATCGTTGCCTCTTGCCGTTCAGGAAAAACAGTCTTTGGAGAGGGCAGGAGAGGATTCAGAAGCTTCAACTCCAGACTGTCTTTCCGCATTAGCAGAACATCTCAAGGAAGGTAATAACATAATTCCGAGATCAGATCTTCCTTGTGAATGGGTGAAGGACTTAAGTTGTTTTGGATTTTTTTGTTGTTGTTATTTGTTTGTGGTTGGTGGTTTGGGTTGGTTTTGTTTGGGAAATAATTTCCAATCCTCTTGTCACACTTTTGGTGGCGTAGCATGTCCCTATTCTCACTGTAGTATAACATCACCTCCAGTAAAAGTTGATGTTCGTGGCATTCATGCCACCTACTTCCTTGCTTTAATATTATTAATTCTAAAATAGACGGTCTTTTCTCTTCATAGAAACAGCCACATTTTGTCAGCCCAAAGGTTCATCTGGTCCAATATCTTTGCTCTAACAGTGGTAAGTATCATGTGCTTGAATAAAATGTATAAATAAAAGGTATCTACTAAATATGCTTCCTTTAAATATTTTGCTGACTTCTGGCAATCAACAGTTTAGGGATTCCTGCTGACTATTCCTAATTGTATTAGACACTATATATATCTATCATTCCTGCCAGTCTGTGAATTCCAGTGCAATCATGTGAAATAGTGTGAAAATGGGAGGATCATTCGTTGAGGTACTTTACTGCATAGAGTGTGATATCACTTACGTGTAACCATGTAAATGGCTCGTTTCTTGGTTGCTGTTAAATACAACAATACAAACATAGGCAAGAAAACCCCAGCTACTTCATAACAAGAAAATAATAATCAATGAGCATGGCAAATAAATCAAAAGAGGATTAAAGATAAAAAGTGCCTTTTTTAGTTTAAGCTGTATATACTTATATATATGTATATATAAAATACGTTTATAATTGATATAAACCTTATGGTTTCAGCCAAAAATTACTGTAAATCTAAGAAGTTATAGGATATATGTAACTAAATATGAGAATCTTCAGTGGAAGATTCCTTGAGGTTCTAAGCACAGTCTGTCAAGTAAAGATTTTAAAAATCATGAAGCAACCTAATATTATAGAGACGGGAGAATAAAATTACTTTGGTTCTAGTGTAGCATCTCCTGTCAAACTGATGTATCTTTGCTGGTTTGCTTTGCAGGCCTGTAAACTACAAGGCCCTCTGGAAAAAGTTATAAAAAAACCCCCAAAGAAATGATAAGAAAGAACAACAAATGCAATTGAGAGTTAAACAGCCAGGACAGGTTCTGCAAGAACCTATGTATTTTTCAGCTGGTGATGAGCCTTCTTGACTCCCATTACAGACATCCAGTCCCTAATGAGCTTACACCCTATTTTAAATACTTTGCTATGGAAGTGTTCATCACTAGAAAATCTCATTTTTGTAATGACTGCCAATACAGCCATTATGTTAATGAGACAGCTAGAAATGAAAGGAGATAGAAGGAAAAAATGATAGTTAAAATCCAAAGCAGTTTTAATGCTTCTAGTTTTAGTTTAATTATGTTCTTCCAAAGAATTGTGACAGAATAAGAAAGAAAGGAGAGTAAATATTGCAGATTAAAGAAGAAAATTTTTTAGTAGTCATGTGAATTCTCATTTATGTTTTCATACTGAACTTAAGTAGGGCTTCCACGCTGAAGGATCTCTCTGAGAGACATATTTTGACTTCAGAGTACTTTGGTAAGCTAGATGCCACTATGATGGTTAATAGGGAAAATAAAATGCTGTGACTAAGAGAAACCTTAGGAGTTGAACTGTCAGAATAGCACAAGAAACAGAAAAAAATAGTGTGAAATAAAGTTCAAATTATTTGCTTGAAAGTTGAGATTAAATTATGAAACGGATTAAAATAGTGAAGTATGATTCAACATAGACAAAAGTGAAAAGATAGATTGGTTCTAAGACGTGTACCTGGCATATTTTTATGGTTAAATAGTCCAGAGAACATCCTCATGAATCCTTTGGACACTAAGAGAGCACAAAGTCCATCCAACCTTGAAGCCAGGTTTGGAGAACCACTGGTGGCTTTTATTTTTTGTCACAAAGAAAAGATTATAGTGTCTTGAGAGTAATCTCACATCAATTAGAGTTTCTTTGTTGTCAGGAATGCTGTTATCCAGCATAATTAGGATTATCAGCTGTTGCTTCACTTCCTGCAATAGCCTACACCACCTCAAGAAGAGTGAGGCAGATGAAGTTTGAAGCGCACTTTGTCCTCAATCTGACAGCTGGTTCTAGATACCGAGTCTGACTTGGGAAGGTCTCTTCCTTTAAGAGGTATTTTGCCCTGAAGAGAGATCACTCTAGAGCCTGATTCTTGTTTGTTAACTTTCCTTCCAGCAACTTTTAAAGACTCAAAATTGTATGTTGACTTCTAACATGATTTTTTTTTTAATGACAGCTTTCCAGGTGGCGATGACTAGTCCTGAGTCACATTCCCATGATGTTTTTCATTCCATGACTTCAACCATTTCCAACATCCTAGCCTGTCACATTCAGAAAAGTTGGAAAGGTTTAGAATAGCTCTCAAGAGTAATTCGTTGTCATGATGACTGCACAAAGCCATAAAAGTAAAATGCTGGTAATAAATAAAATTTGCAAACAGCATGGAAGTTAATAGTATAAACATAGGCAAGTAGGAAGGCCTTAAACAATGCACCATCAAATTATTCTAGGTGAACTCAAATAGAAAGTTGTAGGCAGTTGCCACATTACAGAGCTGCCCAGTGGATCAGTTTTGGTTTCTCTCTCATGTTACTCTCCTAAATGAGGTAAAGGTGGCACCAGGACAGTGATAAGGATGGGGTGGGGGGGGGTGGGGAAGAAAGAAAGAAAAAGATCAGAAAAAAAAACTTGACAAAACACTAAAAATCTGTATGTCAAAGACATCCAAACAACGTAAAACTGAAACAAAGTGTTAGATGATGCAGTCTGTGTTATCACTGTGCATTTCATCAAAATCTGGTTGCTTTTCATAAACAGGTTTAGGTTAATGATGTGCAGAATATATGTCAATAGTATTACGTAAATTGTGTAGGAGAAAATGCATGATTCTTGTGAGTCTCACCAGTACGAGAATTAGGGTAGCTTGTAAGAGAAAAGCGGCAGTTTTCAGGAGAATAAGCGCTTGTTAGCAAGGAAATTATCTGATTTTTTCATCTGTGTGAGATAGCATAGGAAATAAAAACCTTAAATTGCAGCAAGAAACTGTTTTAGACTAGGAGGAGATAAGAAAAAAAAAAAATCCAGAACTTTTGTTGCAATAAATCTATTGAACTGCTGTCCTCAGGGATAGTGCAGAGTCTCTACACTCGGAAGTCTTCAAAAACTGGTTAGATAAACGTCATTTAAATGTTATATAGTCATTGAGCATAACTGCAGTGAAACTGCAATTAATAGTTAATGCTGTGGACTTTTTGGTCCTTAGATTAGTTTTAGATATACTTTTAACTAGTGATCTCAGGTGGAAAAAATATGTAAAAATATGCATTCTTAATTGAATTATATGTTTCAGGTAATTGAATACAGTTTCTGTAATAGGAAATGTAAAACTAATACCTGAAACAAGAAAAAAACCCTCACCTGAAAACAGCTGTGGAAACTTAGGAAAGTTATAGCTTCTTATGCTTACACTTTTTTATTCTCTCCAGTAGCCAAAATCAGAACTAAACAATACCTGAGCAGGATCTGAACAAATTTTAATCCAAATTTAAATTCCCACATTTATGGTGGTAAACATGACAAGGAAAACTGGGGGACAAAGATGTGAATTAGATGTGTAATGGGAAATAAATCAGATTTAATGACAGAATATTTCTCTGCAAGCAAGAGAAAACCTAACAATGCTGGCAAACTAAAACGGCAAACAGATACGAAATAAGATTGCTCTGGTTTGGGCACCAAGCAGAGAGAAGTAAAAGACTATATTTTCATGCCAAAGAATTTAATTTAATCCAAGTCACAGAACAGTTTTTAACCTTTTTTGCAGAAACAAATTCTTCAGCATGGAAATGCCAGTGAAGACTGAACAAATGTGTCTCCTGATGTTACACAGTCTTCAGCCCCCTCTTAGTCCACCCCCACAATCCTTCATTTGGGAGAAATTTGAGGCAACCCCTCCTACTGTCCTATCTCTTCCAATGATCGAGAAACAGATTCTCAGATAGATATTAAGCAGTCTCAAGATACTGAGTTAATTTAGTTTGTTTATTGTTGTGGGTTGGTTTTTTTTCTACACTGAGAATGCATTTGTTTTCAGTAAAGAAATTCCCTTCCCTCACCACCTCCAGTTTTCTTTAACTGAGGCCATTTGTTTTCAGTAATTCTGAATTTTCTTCCCTCCTGTAAACATGTTCAGTTTTTGCAGCTAGAGTACAAACAGCAAATGCTCAACAGAATCACTCACCTCTACTTTTTCTTTCCTTCCCCCATACCCTCAGCTCAGCTCCTTCAACAAGCCCAGCAGCAGCATGCATATGTTATACATTAAAAACAGCCAGAGAAGGTAATATTCATTTGTATGCTGGCTACATTTACAGGAATTGCAGATTCAGAAAAATGATGTTTATTTTCCTCAGCTTGAAATTTTCTGAATTTTTCAACAGATGATAACACTTTGAAAAGTTTCATAGATTAATTTATTAATAATTTTTTTTCTCATGCCTTCCAACAATTATTTTCCTCCAAAAGGAAATAATATTTTCCACGTCTTCTATACATACATGGTCATGTATAGTTTATGTTTCTTATTTAATCAAAATTGACACAGCTAACCCGTTCTGAACAAGAAACACCCTCCTTCTAGAAATGGATAATGGAGAGTGCACCTATTGTCTAATCAAGGTGCCAGAAACCACAACCTCCTGACAGAAATATGCAACCTTTGTTTCGTGCTTGAGTGTTATATTCCTGTGGTACTCAATAACCTTTGTCTTACAAAAGACTGCATCTGTGCTCTTTATGCAAAAGATTTTCTTTGTATTTTTAAAATTGGCAGCAGTGGGAGTTTTGCTTTTGCAGGATCTGGTTTAAGGAATACAATAACTAAGCTCTCAGAATGGAGCAAGATAGGAGAAACAAATATGAATATATACAAAAATTCAAAAGCCATCTGCATTGTCCATATTCTTCTTCTATAGAAGTGCAATGAGAGTTGTATTGCTCCCTTTAGTGGAACTAATGTCATTCATTTTGCAGCGCTGCTTCTGACTATTTGATGTCTGAAAACATCCATCCACAGCTGAGGGAATATTGAGCAGGAAAAAACAATGAAGATGAGATGTTGGATGTCTTCTCTGTAGCACGGACTATATCTGAACAGCTCTTTGTGCTCAGACTATTCAATATTGCCTTTCTTAAACAACAATAGAAAATTGTTTCTTCTTAGCATAACTTTCGTATTTGGTTTTGAATGAGCCAGAAGACAGCCAGTTGTGCAAACATCAGTATCACTGAAAGCATCGATTGTCTCTGAAATCATCTCAGTAATCTGATTTCTCACTGTCTGCTGTGACTGGTACAACTTGCCTTTAGTAAATAATAGTAGGAGCAGAAGTCCAGAGGTCAATTTATTCTGAAAAATCTATCTATATTTAATTGCAAATTACCTATTTGTCTATATAATTGATAAAAAATTGCTCTGGATTGACTAAATCCAAGCTAGTGGATTAGTTGTGTTAAATTTAAACTTTTTTTCCCTGAAATGTGCTGGTTTTTGTTTCCAGTATGCTTCTTCCTTTCTTTCTCAAGAAGCTAAGCCAGGTGAGATCCTGATTATCTGATCTGGTTTTGTTTTTATGTAATAGCTTATGTTCATCTTTGAAAGTACGATCCATTTTCTTGAAAGCCTTCTGGCTGCATGATTACTATACTACAGTTTTCCACATGATTTTGCAGGATGTTACTTTGGTATTCCCCACCTCCACACCCTAAATCTCAGCATTCAACTAGCTTCTTTTTTATCCAGTCTATCATCTGCTGAACTGAACATCCCAGGCTGGTAATGGCAAGTGGGGTGATGTACTCATTTTTCCTGGGGAAAGCCCACTTTAAATTTCTTAAAACTGGAAAACTATGTCAGCATTTATCACATGCACTTTGAAAGTCCTTTTCAAAGTTAAATACTAGCAGGCAAATTCCTCACCAAGTAGGTTATATTAGAAGTTCAGGACAGAACAGATGATTTGGGGGTGGGGACACTACAGTCCAGACACTGGTTCCCACCATTACTTTAAAAATAGTTCTTCCTAAGATTTTGCAACTATTCTCTGGTTCCCTTTTACTGTAACCTAAACTGCTCTGTTATGAAAGAAATTTAACTAAAAAGAAAAGAAATGTATTGCCTCAGCAATCTGTCTCCCCTATCCTATCAAGTAAAGCCTTCAAGTGTTTGAAGGTCCTAATGACCTCCCTGGCTTATATTACCCTACAGAAACAGCCCCTTGTGAAAACACCAGGAAAATTAAATTTCAGGCCACAAAAACTTTTAAGGTGTGATAAAGATGATAGGATGACATGGGCAAACTGACTGTGAAGATACTAATTTATTTCACGAAGTACTGTCAATGTTCAGTTTCTATACGCTATGATTTATATGCTGATTCAAGAGTTGAGCGTGAAGTTGTGTCAAGGTTCCAAAAGTTTATAAGAACAAAACAGTCTATGTGGGAGCCAAACTGGAAATTTCTACTGTGTTTTTCAAGTACTTCATGACCTCAAGTTCAGTAATCTTTCCAAATCCTTTAGAAGGGATAATTTCTCCACTGTTATCATGATGTGAGTTATTACAATTTAATTTCCTAATTAACCTTCTTGAAAAACACTGTTCAGTCCTGAACTGTATCGAATGGATGGAAGACATGCAACATATTTTAGTATTAATTTTTATTTGCTTCTGTATCAGATGTATTTTTAGCAAATAAGGAAAACCATAAAGGAGGAATGGATCCCCCTTGATGTTTGTGTGCATGCGTTTGTGCGTGTTTATGCTCCACCACTGACATAATCTTCCATGTGGTGAAAAAATGATAAAATGATACCTTTAAAGATGTTCAAGAAACTCCAGAGTAGTAGTCCATTGGGAAGTACAGAGAAGCAACTTCTGAGAAGTATGTGATGGTGAGGACTGAAAGTGATTTTTCAGGAAGAAATGGGAAGCATTTCTGAGGAAGTTTATTAGATCTCTTTGTAGTGGTTTCTCTAGCTTGCTTGAAGGTATTGGGAGCCTGGAGCATTCAAGTGAGGCTGTTATTATTCTTCAAGTCTGCTCATCTATGTCCTGAGCTGTTAAATAATCGGCTCCTTCAGCTCCTATGTTCTAGTCAAAACAGCAGCTTACTTCCCATAGCACTTCAATTTTTGTATGCAGTCAGGTTATACTGGACCTCTCAGAAAATTCGGTTGTGATTATTTTCTTTTTAAGATTATTGTGCCTCCACCAACCCTTCGCACATGTTTATTCACTCACTACTAGAGCACCGTCAGATCCTAAAGAAATAGAGTATTTAATCTTTTTTCTGCAAGTTTGAAATAAATGTCTCTCTGTAGCTATCTGCTAGGCTAGGTACCTGTCTGCATGTAGCCTCTGTAAAGTGGTGTGTCTTTCCATCTTTTGCTCTGAAGCTGGGCCTTGATGCATTCCTTAATGCAAGATTTCTGGCACCAGGAAGAGAGAGATAACAGGTATCCTAAGAGAAATTTTATAGGAGGGAGAAAAATTCTCTCTGCAGCCAGGGCTATTTTGTATTTATCAGATGCTTGGTAGAAAAACAGATATCAAGACAGGAGAGGTGCTCAAATCTCCCTGAAAGGTTTATCCATGAAGGTTTTGTGTGAAGAGTTAAGAAGAGTTAACAGTCACCATCAGTGAAGGAAAACAAGCCTTACTCAGCTCTCTGCAAAAACAGTCTGTAGGCATCTACCATAGGTATTCCTGTCTCCAGATGTTGATCAGACATAGAGACATCTGTTGCAGCCCTTAATGAGCTGCTTAAAACTCAAATGTGAGTGGGATTATAGACACTGTCTGCAGCATTTGATTTTGGATTGGCATCTCCATCCTCTCCGTGAAGCAACTTTAAATGCCTTTCTGAGGTACTTAACTATCTCTGTATATTGTGTGGAGAATACAGATATCTGAACTTCGTCTTTGAGCACAGGGTCTTGAAAAGTAGTTTTCACAGCAACTCTTGTCTTATATAGCTCAGAATCTCAGTCACTTGGTCTCTCATCAGCCCTCTTTGGAAGAGCAGGGAGTTAAATACAGGTGCCGCTTTTTAGCGACCGAAGCTCTTGAACTCTAGTTCATTTGCAGTATCTATCAAGACATTGCTCCCTTGGTGAACACAAGGCAAGAGGGTACTGCACTTTCAGATTTACTTTGTAGATCAGCTATTTATTTCCTGTCTTTATTGTCTGATCCCACGCTATGCAAAGACTCCCTCTCTTGCTGAGAGAGTTTTTAATAAAAGATGGTAACTGATGCCTAGGATTACATTAATACTGATATAGTAGCAGCATTTCCTGCTCCTTCAAGAGGATCTTCAAAAAAACCAGGGAAACAAGGAAGGCTGCCATGATCTTTCATTGTTTTACTTCCGGTAGTAGCTACTTTCAAATAACTAAATATTGCACAGATGCCCCAAAACCAAGGAAAATAGTGTCTCAGATTAAATACCCCTGTGAAAGTCAGCTGGTATGGTAGTGCAGCAACTCAGGATAATATTTCCTATGGATAGGGTCTCTAGTGATAGACTCCTTGGAAATATGCACAGTGGAAAAAAAGAAAAAAAAATCTTTGGCATCTGTGAAAGCACATTTCTGGAATTTGGCACAGCCTAGTTAGACTACAGCTATCTCTTTCTTGAATAAAGGCTGGTGCTATTCATTTGATGTTGAGACGAATCAGAAACCCTGCTGAGAACTTTAATAAGATACCTAACAAGGGAAATTCTCCACATTAGGCAGTCTGGCTAGCTGACAGTGACTGCTGTGCTATTTCAAGATTCTTTAATATGCCTCAAGTTAATATATTGGACCTCTAGGTTCCAGTTTTGTGTGATCTTTATGGGGATATTATATACATATACATATGTGCACATAATCACACGTTTATGTCTGTACTCCACAAGACGAAGAAGTACAGCTGGACGAAGTTATATCTCCAGGTGAAATTTTTGACCATAGTAATAATCTTCCATTTCAACCTATAAAAAAATGAGATTGTGTTTCACAGAAAGAAATACAGCATTTAAATGCTGCTGTTGTATGCTAAGGATTTAATTGAAAATATAACTCGGAGTGAATTTCTTTAGGCCCAAACTCAATCAACTTGAAAATTAACAACAAAAAAGGGAATGAGTTTGCAATGTTTTTTTAAATTTGAATTTCTTATACTGTTTCTCACTTTTTAAATATAAATTAACACTTTTAAAATTAGAAGTAGCTTTGAAAAAATAGAGACTTGCAGTTTAAAAATGTAATGAATTTTTTTCAGGTTAGTTTCGATTAAATTTGGTTGAATCTAAAAGTATGGATAAGAAGCTTCTACTGAATGACTAAGAATTATTAACTTTTTTTTTTTTTAAATTAACTGAAGCATTTCCAACAAAGCCTATTGAAAGAAAAGGTAGCTTTTGTTTTGGAAACTTATATTTTTTACCGAGTTAGATGGGAAGGGTTGGAGTAATTCCTTCCATTCAGCTTGAGATAGAGCTATGAGAGATGCCAAAAGGATTTTGATATGTGAAACATTTCTGCTTGAGGGGACTTTGACAGGAAGGACTGTTCAATGTAAAAAGTACAGGAGAAGAAATAAAAATAGTTTTTCTTAATATCCAGCTTAAACATGCATGAAACTTTGGAATACATTGCTTAATGAGGGGGAGGTGCTAAAGCAGTTTGGTGACAAGTGTTCAAATAAAAATCTCACCTGATTTTTCTATACTACTCACTTTCTCAGAAGAGATGAATTTGATCTTTGTCTTGCTGGGTGATTCATATTTCTTCCTACCCACCAAGACTTGACCCTCAGATCTTTGTTGCAGGCTCCATGCTTGCCAAGTCCTCCCATAAGATTTGTTCGTGTTAGTTTGCTAGCAAACTCTTGCATAAAGTTGTTTACCAGATATTTTAAAAAAACCACAGGCACAACTGACTTTGCTTTGGGTGTCATGTAGTCCTTTCTGGACTTACCCTCCTATAATGTCCTTGCTTACTTGAAGCAGCCCTGAAAATTTTCCTCTTACAAGAGGAATATTGCTTTAAAAACTATTTTTTTTTAAATTTTCTAGGTTGAATTCTTGTAATTTTACCTATTAAACCAGCTCTTTTTATTTAAAACAAAATGCTGCTGGACATGATTACATTTTTTCAATCTTTAATATAAATAAGGGAAGCAGTTATAAATAGTTGATGAGAATCTGTGCATGCACAGTGATTTTTAATTGCTGAGAAGTTTCTACTACATTCAGCTTGCAGCTGGCTGCATTGTTATTGTGTTGGTCACATTATGGTTGGCTAACTTATTTTTTGCCTTCCCAGCTATATTTTGGGCTTTGGATTATGCTTTAATAAGCCCAGATGGATTTCAGCCTAAGTAATACATTTCAATATCAAATATAGATTAAACTCATTAAAAATATTGCTTCAGCCCCAATGTTGGTAGTTACATTTATTGAATGATATTCCTGTAAATAGGTAAAATGATTTATATTAGGTTTGGGCAAATTGTGTTTACATACAAAATTTGATTTTGTATAATCACACTACCAAATTTCTTAATAATGATTTTGTTCATCTCAAAAGAGGTTCTGGGTTTCTGCTAACACACCCATATTCAGCGAAATACTTAACTATGTTCTGAGTTTGAAGAACTGCTTAACTTAAAATGCTATTCTATTGCAGGCAATATTCAAAGCAGATTTGTATACTGTGGTGTTTTGTTATGGAACCTTTATTCTGGTCCTTGATACCTCTGAGAATTAATAAAATAGTCTGTATCCAAGCTGCTCTGAAAGTTTTGGTAACATAGCAGACCCTATCCCTACTGAAATTAGCAGCAGATCAGTCCACGGACTTCCTTTTTAAAGGAAGAGAGAGTGCACTATGTTTGCATATAGAAATGAAGCATACCGCTCAATTATTTGATATTGTCTTATTGCGAATTAATGGCTTGCTAATAGCAGTGACCCTACTGCCCACCACAGCCCGTGCTCACACTGCATTGCTTGTGTTACAGGGGTGTGTAAGTTGTGGGGCTTCATGAGACTCCAGCCAGGCTGCAGTCTCGTTCTCTGCTTTGGCCAACACCAGATCTACCCTGGCACTCACAGTGAGGATGTTGTTGCATGCTTGTGGTACTGGGAGCTTGTACAAAAATTCTGCAGTCAAAAGAGAATTGCAGTGATTAGCCAAAGCCCCTGAGACAGTTAATTTTTTAAATTGCATATAAAACAAAATTTTACACAATTTTTTCTCCAAATCACAGAAAAAGGACTAGTGCTTCAGAGTCCTTGTAACTGTGGGTGTTTCTCAACAAAAACTGTCAATTTATTTTTATTGTTAGCAGATGGCCCAATACCAAAGATTTTAAATAACTATTTTTTTATTAAATAGTACTATACAGCTGAAAAAAAGTAAATGTGGTAGATACGTTTAAAAATGCACAGAACACATACAAAACAAACACTAATGGTCTTGCTCCCATGATGTTAATGTTTCAAAGTTTTTATTCTAAAAAGTAAAAATAATCAGCCATGGTAGTAAGTAAGAAACTGGAAAAAGTATAAAATACATATTTGCCAAATCCATCTTGCTGTACTTATCTGATATTTTCTTTGATAAGGTATGTTAGTTTTTCCAAAAGGGACTGACATTGCCGGTTAAACTAAAGAAGATAATGGAACAGTCTAAGAAATTTAGGGTGTTCAAAATGCTAGTATAAGGATTATGATTAACATTGTTTTGAAAGGAATTTAGTAATAATAATATTTAGAAGTTTTCACAGAGACAAATGCTGTTTAATGTTTTAATTTCTGACCATAGCAAAGAGACTAGCAGTGTTCTGCTAATTTTTTTTTTCCATCAAAAAGGTAGGATATATTATCAATATGTGAATAGTGTTAATGTCTTAAAATGACTAAATGTGATTAAATAACCTTGTTATCAACCACAATAGAATTCTGTTAGGGATCATGTTACTAACTACTGCTGTAATCAAGAATTTGGGCTGAATAATGAAGGGGGAAGAAAATCAAAGGGCATGAAAGACAGTCAGGCATCAGTGTAATGTGGCTGCGAAGATTGAAGAGACAATATTAAGATTTGCCAGCTGCATTATTTCTTTAGAAAGAGGAAGATGTAGTGCCATTGCAATATTCAAGTGAAAACAGAGTTCTTCCAACCCAGCTCTAAAAAACCCACCAAATTTTATCTGGAATAGCCTTGGAAAATATTACTCAGGTGACCAGGAAAAGGAGAGTCTCTATTCTATGAATCTAAAGTACACAGCTTTTTTGATCAAGCAAAACAAAGATTAATGTCTGTGTTTAAATCCAAGAACCAAGAACCAGGAGGGGAAAGCAATTTTTAAAGGATGACACTGATAAGAGAAAAGTGACTATGGATTGTTAAGAAGCTGATTCAGGACTGCATTGTTGAGTTTCCAACCATGTTTGGAAAAAACTTGTAGAGAAAACTTCCAATAGGAATGGGAAGACAAAGAATTAAACTGGTTTTGCATGGTCCTCCATTAGTTCAGGAAATGGTTCATATTATGCATCGGATACTGGGTATCTTTGTGGCTGACCAAAGAAATCAGTTGTGGAACATTTTTCTGGTTTTGCTATGATGGGTTTTAAGTAGTGCAGCCAGGTTATAAGTCATGGATGCTTCACATTAGCAAGAAACAACATTTTAACAAGATGTTAATAAAAACATAATGATTCTAATGAGGTTTTGACTCATGTTTCCTACAGATTTTGATGAATCCACATCGAAATTCAGTAGATCAAGGCTGTATACCACATACATTTTTTCAGGAGTCACTTGCAAGAACTAAAATTTCTCCAAGGTTTCTCTATCAAAATATTAGACAGATACGGTAAAACAATTACCTTAAAGTGACATAAATTGATTATTCACATTTTAAACTTGGAAGTAAATTTATCCTCAACATTACTGGACAGATTGAAAACTAATTAGTTTTCTTTAAATTCAAATTTTCAAAGTTAATTATTAATTTGTCTTTACCGGAGACAGGTAATTTAGCCATCAGTGTCTGCTGGTTTCTTTCTTTTTCTGTACAGATTTTCATTCCTTCCTATAGGAAGCTGAGGCTTTTAATCTCCTTTTCCTTTACCCACTTCCCAGCCTCAACAGTTTGAAGAAGTGGTCTTAACATTCTTATGGCTATGTCCACTCCATATTGAAACCCTCTGCACTTTTTCTTGTGTTTAGAAAAAGATGAATAACCCGATAATGAAATGGATCCTTCACAAGTATTTTCTCCTGACAAGGACAATGAATTTTCAAATATGGGAAACAAGAGAAATCTTCCCAGCGCTACATCAATACATATTCATCATCGTTATATTGGAATGAAAGAAAAAATTTCCTATCAAGATCAATGTTTCCTCAGATAAAAATAATGTAATCTTTGGAAAGATGAAAACCATCTCTCTTTTTTGCATACTGAAATGCTTCCTTAAAATTATTAGGATGCTTATTGTTAAGCAATATGTAGTTTGGTCAGATTGCGAAAACATAAAGATGTAGAAAATCAAATATAATGAACCATGAGTACAAATACAACAATGTACTACATTAATACAAAGGTTTTCATCGTGAACAAGAGGTACTAACAATCATGCAGTCTTGCCTACTTTGATCCAAATTATGTGAGCACTTATCCATAGATTGATTTTTAACCACTAGAAAGTGAGATGAATTACAAAGCACCCAAAAACCCTCTCCTGAGCATTAGAAAAGGAAAGGATGTTCTGCAGCTCAGTGCCCAAAAGGCATAACATAGCAAATGAACCAGGTGTGACAGTTGATATTCCCTCCCTGAGACCCAACCAATACATCTGCTACACTTAAAACCTACACTTGAAAATAAACAAAATGAGAGGTTGATGAGAGTTTAATGAAAACAATATCTAACTTCAATTAGTTACAGTGGAAGCTCACTAATTTTCACTTGGCTAACTCCCAAACTCCAGAATTTTATAGGAAATGCTATCTCTCCCTTCATCTCAACAAAGATTTAAGAAACAGATTACAGGAGTACTGTGTGATTAAAAAAAATATTACCTTTCTAAAAAATACAGCCTTGTACTACAGAGCATGTACATGGATCTTGCTGCATCATCACAAAAGGTGACTGGTAATACATTGGCCATACTCTTTGAGGCTCTTTTGCCAGTGCTGAAAATTTAACCTAGCCCTTTAATGCTCTATTGCACTTGTAGGAATGAGATGCTTAGCTTGTGTTTCCTAGGTCTTCATTTTTAGTCTGGAGAGCAAACTCCTTGAGATAACTGGACTGAAAGTAGCTCATAGTTGATTTTTAGTTTTGGTGCATTAGAACTGGACTAATGCTTTGAATTGTTTACATCAGCTTTCCTAATGTGTCTGACTGGGTTCACTTATAATCAAAAAACTCCTTATACAAACCAGAGGCAGTGTCCAGGCCTAAAATAACTCTTAGCTATTTCTTATTTTCATAAAAATTATCGAAAAGAAAATGTGGGATCTAAATTGAACTGTTGTCTAGTTCACACAGCAGGACTAAGCAGGTACTAAACAGGTAGTTTTCTTAGACGAAAAGCTGAATCAACTGGCTTTTTGCTGAGACAGAAGTCCCTAAGTATAATTTAGATACAATTTTAAACATGCATAGGTCAATAAACAAACAAAACAAAACTCAACAACGGTGGCATTTTTACAATATACCTTATGGATCACACTTCTACCTTAACAAGTGTGCTTTTATTACTCACTAGTCCTTTAAAAAATAAAACCAGAAATATCTTCCGTTGGAACAAAAGATCTTTTAAAAATAAAAAGTTTTGCTAACAGTGACAGCAAAAACCCAGGACAGAAGATTTGCCTAATCATTGATCTTCTTTTGAAAATGAAATCAACAGCTCTGCATGAATCACTTAGATTAATTGTCACAAAGGATTTCACTTTTTCTGTATTTTTATGTAAGACACTGTCTTCAATTTTATGAAATTAGTTGCTCACTTAGGGTAACATGCTGGAATAATCTATGGCTTTTTTATCTTTTTTATAAGAATTAGTCGTCAATGTGCAGGAGGTTGATAGCTCCTGTAATTTATGCAGCACTTAGATTTTCTTTCTATTTTCTTTCTTTTCCTCCTTCAAATAGGTTCAGGACTACTTTCATTGCACTATCTGCATGGTCAAAGACATCCACATTTACCCAGAGGTTGTAAACTGTATTCAGTGCTTAATCATATTCTTTATGGGAATTGCACTATGGTCTTTTTTTTTAAATTGGAACAATCAGGCACTTGGAGTCCCACATCCATCTTAGAAAACAACACTCTCTAATTAAGGGAAAGTCTTTATGTTTATCTAATAGTGGCTAATCCTGAAAATCCTTCTTAACATAGAAGGTCTTTCCTGAAGCTTCCCATTAACGTCAAATACGTGGAATGGTGATGTGTTCTATAAAGGATAATACAGATATCTGCCTATCAGGATATTTCTGTCCCTGTTTTTAATATTTACCCTAAGCTTTGTGCTATGTGGTTACTTTAAGTGACAGTTTTACAGCGTTGCAAGGGTTAGCAGTCTAAAAACATGCTGCTCTGAGAAGGTTTTGTATGGCATTCCACAGAGAAAGAGACAACAGTCCCTAAACAGGTTCCTTTTGAGAATGCCTTCTTTACTTCTCCTATCTACATCCTCATATTGTGGTTGGTTTCTCATTCCTTATTAGCACAAAATACAGGGTAGATAATGATTACCAATTTCGATTATTTTCTCTTATTTCTAATGTGGCCAAGTAAGCTAATGATAAAGCATAAACCTTTTCTGTTTTATTTTGAAGGCAAATATAACACCTCACTTAGTGGTATCTCAGCTGACTAACAGATTCTTTGGCAAACATTTTTAGAAGGTTGTAGCTATAGCTACAATTACCCTGGAATTGGCCTGATGTTCACAATACTTTAAATCTGCGTTCTTCCATTTTACTGTAGGCAATCAGAGATCTCAGCTAAGGAGACTCGAACATTTTCAGTACTGAAAAAAAAAACTTTCTAAGAGGAAAAATGCCTTTAATTTAGTACAGAATGCTGTAAAAGAGTAAAATGCTTCTATGTTTCTGCCTCCCAGGACAGATCAAGTTTTGCTGATGAATAAGCGTATACGAAATAGTCCTCCTGATGTTGCAGTTGCTCTTAACAAAGGGTAGAATCCAATGCTCAGAGGTGAAGAATGAGTATACTCCAAGGTGCTCAGCAGTTGTTTCAGTTTGCATGGCTTGTTAATTAGAAGTGTTTGAATGCCTTAGGACATCCCAGTGCATTCATCATTGGGACATAATTTACAGGAAGTTCACCAGGAGGTTTATAAGCAGATGAAATACCATCAAAGACATTTTTCTTCTTTTAGTTGATCAGAGATAAAGAAAAGACTCTCTTGTTTGTTGTCTCAATTTCTGTAGTATGAAGAACCTGATTATGTTTTCAAGACACAAGTAAATCAGATTTTTGTAGGTAGTTGTCTCAATTTAAACCAAGTGAAAATTCAGTTTATTGTTTTCCTTAAATAATTTACCTTAAATATCTTTGGTATACCTTAAGGCTTTTGGTTTACCTTAAGTAATTTACACGGCACTAATAAAGAGGTATTATTAACGTTTGTTACTTTTCTTATGTTTTCTTATTCTGTGCTGTGTGCCCACTTTTAAATGTTTGCTTCTCTTCTTTAGTTTGGCATCCCTATTTATTTTTTTATCCTCTCTTCCTTTCACCCAACCCTATCATCAAGTTTCTTCCTCTGTTAGCTTGAAAGTAAATGTTATGGTATATTCAGAGGGTAGGCTCAAATCAGGCTCCTGTCCTACTGGCGTTTTTTAGTCTAAACATAAACTTTTCAATGTGCATTTATTTGTTAAAGATGAGTTTAAATGCTAAATGCAAACTTTCTGCAATTTAGAGATTTTATTATAAATTCAGATCTGATTCCAGGCACAAACATTGTTAATCTAGCACTGTTTGATGTTAGCATTAGGGTTTCTCACACACTGACTTCTTGACAGATTTTTTTTTTTCTTATAGACAATGTCATTTTCTTTCAAACTGGAGTTTCATTTGCACAATTTAGAATTTTCTCAATATATTATAACAAGGTGTTCATAAAAAAGTACACTTTCCAGAACTGTTAATTAAAAGGGCTTGCTGGGATAAATAAACCCATATGTTGTTGATTAACCACCTTTTAGGGGTCAACAGTTGGAATCTCCTGCTGTGCTTATGTTAATTGTTGTCCAAAATTTTACCAGGAACTGTTTTGTCCATATGGCACTTGCTGAAAATGTAAGGCCTATAGAGAGAATGAACAAAACCCAAAGAAAAAAGGTACCTCAGGCTGTGCTGTATGTGTGGCAACTTCATGGTGGCACTTAACCTTCTCTGTATCTTATGTAAAATACAGAAAAATTTAAAAAGCAATAAAGAATGTATGTGGGGGTGTGTGTGTATTCACCATTATCATGTCTATGAATATCGGCTGCTATTTTTAGAGAGAATAGCTTACCTGCATGTAAAGAAATATAAATGTAGATTTTCCAAATAATGAAAAATATAAAGTGATGCCAATATGTTTTAAAGCCTAAAACTACATGGTAAAGAACTGATATTGTTTACTCTGTTGCTGTTTTTCAGTGGAAGAGAAAGCACTTTTCCTTGTAATACCCAATATATACCGACTCTTTTTTTTTTGTTAGTTAATTACCCCCTGAACATCTATGTCTTCATGGAAGGTGAATCACAGAAGTGTCTATAAGATTGGAAGATTTGTGCCTTGATTCTCCTTTTTGAAGTTTAAAAACACCTTACTGGAAATTGTTCAATTTTTTAAAAATTCTTTTAAAATTCTAGGAATAAAAATATTTCACTTTCATTTTTCACAATATAAAGGATTTATGAAATTATTTCCAGATGAGTTAAAGAAAAAGCCAAACAAGCCCCAGACCTTAATGTGTTATGCAGAGATTTAAATAAGACCAGAAGTTTTGCCTAAGGCTGTTAAAATTCAGTACCTATTACACCACAACTCTGCTGAAATTATGAAACATTGCTGTCCAAGTTTGAGCTTCAAACAGTGATATCAACTGGGTCAACTCCAACAAAAAAAGGTTTTATTGATCATTTCTTTTACTTTCTGTGTCTTTTTAAGAGAGAAAATCAATCACTATTGAGAAAGCCTCAAACTTTAAAAATCCCCAACTTTTGCTCCAAAAAAACCCTGGAGAATAATTGAGGTTTTGATTAATTTACTTTAGTTTGACAGTTCAGAAGGAGATTGTGAGTGGCGTACCTAAATACCTGGATCACAGTACTTCCAAACACAGATGAGGAAAACTGCTATTTTCAGCGTGATATTTGCTGCCCAAAAGTTTCTACAAGGTGAACAGCTGGATCTGACTGAAGATCTGTCTCTGCATACAATCCTGTCCATCAAAGAATGAGAAAATCCTGTGATAAATCTCCTTTAGTAAAAGAGGATGAATAAGAGAGGCCCTGTGGTTTCACAGACAGCCAAATTATACCAAATATACGGCTGCCTCCACTCACACCGAAATGGCTGTGGCTTCAGCTCAAGAAAAGCTGGAGAAGGTGGTAAGCTTGATGATGACCACACGAAGCGCCTGACTAGGTTTAAGGCTCTGTGATACCACAATCTCACAGAAGAAAGATGCTTGCTCCTGGCCCAGTCTGTGCTCATATTTCACATTGTCTGGCAAAACAGCTTTGTCTGGAGAGAAAAAGTAATGAGATTTTGGGTTTAGGGAAAAAAAATTGTGAACTATTTAAACAAAATATTGCATTGATGCAGCTTTGCTTTATACAGAGGCAGAGTTATGTCTCATTCTCTCCAGGATCCTCAGATTTTGCTGTATATAGAAGCAATTGTGTAAAAATATTGTTCAGCACACAACCTCTTTTGGTTCTTCATCGGTCAGAAAAACTAAAACAGATACTCCAAACCTCAGTCTGCATCTGCAGACTTCTCTCCTCTTCCACAAGGTTAGTTCTCATCTTTGTTTTATAGGCTTGTGATCTTACTTAAGGAGTATTTTTAGCTTGTAAAATAGTTATCTGATTTAACTCTCCTCTATGAAGAGCAATTACAAACCACAAACATGTCATTCTGGATGAAATGCCTCTGAAGCCATTCAAGCTTGAATCAGTATCAGCAGTGGTACAGTAAAATTACGGAAACAAAGATGAAAATAGATTTCTTTCTCTCTTGCTTGCTTTCTTTCGCCTTTCTTGCTCCTATCTTATGCCTTGCTCTCAGTTTCCCAGCTGTACAGCTAGTTTCTTGTCATTTCATAGTGTCCCTCAGTATACTTTTCCTGGTTATTGTCAGGGAGGATCCAGCGTGGGGCTTGCTTTGCTATCCCACACAGATCCAGGGTTAGGATAACAAGATGTTCCTTGGATGGAGAAGTTGAAAAGGTCGGTCAAGTCCAAGGTCAGCCTGAGAAGTCCAGAGAGCAAGCCAGGGTTGGCAGGGAGATAGCTGGAGATCGGCACTCCAAGAGCATCTATGGGGCAGGGGATGATGGCCTAGGATGGGCTGAAATGGAGTCCTGGGATATGGACAGAGGAGGGGAGGCTGGACAGCAGGAGGTAGGCATGTTGCTGCTCTCAGGTCTGTGAGAGGTTATAACCATTCCTTTTGAGTTTCCTCTTTCACCAGACACAATTCTAACAATCTCTAATTTTTTATTTCACCCAGAACAAGCAATCACGCAGGGCTCCCCCGACTCCCAAATTCTTTTCAAATATTTCAATTGTTAGTGTTTTCCTCTAAATACAGAGCTCCACTTCCTCTTTTCTTATAACTAATAGGAGGACAACCAAGAAAATAATTCTGCTAGAACTGCCAGTTTCAGGGTGAGTAGAAAACAGTTTAGGTGTAAGGAAAAGGAAAAAATGGAAATTAGTCATATTCAGAAAGCAATAGAGAAATGGTTGTTTAATTCATATTTCCACTAAATCTCTTTTGTTTTTCTGAGAGATCTCTTTCGGTATCAAGCATATTTTCTAACAGTCACGATTCCAAAATATACTTTCAGATTTTCTGGAAATAACTTCATCAGATGCTGTCCATATGTCAGCATCATCTCTAGCTTCTTGAAGTACTCCAGGCCAAAGTTTTTACAGGATATTCGCTAAATGTGTTGAACAGTTCCAAAGGTGAGGTATAATCCCGTTCTCAACAATGGCCGATTATTGCTGAGGGTGCGCTTTTCAGTTATTTCTGGTGTACTGTCAGAGATCTGATGTGTACTATTTCTGGGCTTTTCCAGCTAAAATGGGTTTGTTATGTCCTTGGCTTCTTGGCAAACAACAACCTGACATAGCAGAGGATGGATTTGCAGCAACAAAATTGTAATTAAATGTTTATAATAGCAACTCCACACTAAAGCAAAATACCTTCTGCAAATCCACTACTGAATGCTAAGAAATTCAGGCTATGAGAAGAATCAAAACAAAAAACTTCAAAAGAAAGTTGGAACCTCTAAAAATACCTTTATTCATGGGCAATGACTGTGAATGAGGTATGGCCAAAAAATCCCGTCACAAAGCCTCCAAAATGTAAAAATAAAGCAATCAGCAGTTCAAATTTGCCTTTTCCTTTCCAAAAATTTAGAATATTCCTCTTAAAATACAGGAATTCTTCATGTAGATTTTGACCAAACTCATGTTTTGTTTATCAAAATGTCAACTGGTTTGGTGGCTTTGAAACTAGAACTGTTGCTCTGCTTTTCTTCTGTAAGAAAGGTACTACTCTGAAATAATCTGTTTTAATGAAATGTGATTTCACCATGGCACAGGAATAGTATTACCAAAGACCTGGATTTAAGCAGTCTAGGATGAAGGTTTTGCGATATTACAGTATTATGAATGAAAACATTGATGTTTTTGAGTATATTCTCAGCCAACAACTAAAGTTGTTTTCTTTCCTATCATTCATTAGAAAACTGATTTAAAACCTGGAAGAACAATGTATCTATAAATAAGAAAGCTTGCAGATAACACCTTGCTTAATTTGGTACATATGCACACTCACATACTGAAGCTGTTGATGATAATAGATGCACCGTCTAATGCTCAGAAATCTGCTTTCAAATTTCAAAGCCATCTAGCCCTGGGTTAGGTAGTTCTGCATGAGAGAATATAACAAGCCAGAGTGTCTCTGATGAGTATTCTCTACAACTTAATACACTGCTGATCACTTATAAATATTCTACCAAAGTATGTCATTAGGTTTAAATTTCTTTATCACTTTTTCTTTTGGTTTCTATTAGAAATACCTGCCTGAGGCATATGGAGGTGTCATTTTGCATAATGAAAGAGGGCTAACAGGAATGCAAATTTCCAGCAAATATTTTTCTTTCTTTTAGAGGCAAAATCTCATTAACTTTTCCCAAATAAAATTCTACTCCTTTGGAAGTTTGGCTGTTTATTTCCTAATGCTTTCCCCCACCTTGTTTTGAATGTCAAATTCAATCTTGATCCAGTTTAATAATATTTTAAATTAAATTTTAAAAAAAGGTGAATTAAAATAGTAAGTTGAAGTGGTTGAAAGTACTGGCAGATGAATGGAAATAAAGAATGTAGAATTTTCATATTTCACATTACTCATCCTAGAACATCGAACTGGAGAGTTTATCCAAAGTTCTTACTGCTGAAAAGGGTCTAGTTATAAAAAATTGAATTATTTCTTTTTTGACATAGTACAAATATGGTGCAATTGAATACAAGAACTACATTTCTTAGGTAAATAATAGGGAAAATCATAATTTAAAAGCCCAGGTTTTTCTTGGCAAGTATGCATGCTTAAAACCTTTGTGACACCAGCTTATTACGCAGCAGTACCTTTGGAAACCAGAGAAGTGCTTTCTGCTTAAGTGCTTCTTTAGTGTTTACAAAACTAATTCGAGAAGATGTGCAGTCATCTTCCCATGACTAAGTTATCATTAAAAGGAACTGAAAACATTAAGTAAAAGGAAAAGATAGGCAAGACTTATACAAGAGCAAATAATCTATTTCAAACCCTTGCTAAATCAAGAAAAGATGTTTTGTGAACATTTCAGAGATTTAAATATTACCAATGCCAACACAACCCCCAAGTCCACATCCTCGCCTCTTGAACACAGATGCAAATGATTATTTTAGTTTTATACAGTGATTAGTGCTATACACTGATTATCTTTAATGTCAGGAAGATGAAGGTACTTGCAGAGATGGATCCATTTGCACATTATTCTCCTTTTATTTGAGTAAGTAACATAACTCTTATCTTTCAATTTTTGGCATGTCTCTCTTCATTCTTGCACTTTTTTTGATGAGTCCTTTTTGCAGTTCTCGCTTGTCTCTTGACAAACTTATATTGCCTTTCTTCAGCTGATTTTCTTGCACTATTTCTGGAGCATTTCTGCATTTTTCCCAGTGCTTTAAATGCAAACTCTAGCTAGTTTAATGTTTTTATCTTGATATTCTAAGCTGGTTGTACATCTGAGGACTAGCAAGTGCCTTCGTCTCTCAGGACTTCTTATTACAGCAGAATTTAAATGGAGGTATAGAACGTTGTTCTAAAACTGCCTGAAGATAAATTCTAGGTCAGTCACTCCCCAAGTGGTTTTTAACTTAAGTATTCAATTATTTTTTTTAACCAATATTTCATATCATTAATTAAAAATGCAACCTCATTATTTTTACTATTATCTTTGTTTATCAATACATACTTTTCCACAGCTCTGATTTAGTCATATTTGAATTTGATTGTCTTCAACTCTGGCTCCATTTCCTGTAGCAGTAGATTTGCTTTCTGCATTTTCTCTATCCTGTCCTTCATTCTCCTGCAACCTACATTCAATGAGAGAGGACAACTCGGATAATTAAAGAATAAATAGCAACAAAAAGCTAATTAATGGAATTAAAATACAGTAAGCTGAATGCTACCAAAACCATGCAGGAATTGATCCAATTTTTTCTGAACACATGCACATTACTGAGCGGCTTGCCAAACCTGATAACTTCCTGTTCCAATTTCTGTGCGATAGAATCCCATGGCCATCAGGGTTTTGACAACTGCCATCTGCACTATAGACACAGGTGTGCATCTCAGCCCCTAAATTCAACTGCATCCCCTATCTGTGACTCTTGTGTGCTGGTCTAGAGCTGGACAACCACCACTTCCCTTCCCCAAGAGGCATGTGTGAAGGCTGTGTTTGGAGGTAAACATGGTATTCCAGCGGGTATAGTGGGCACAGAAGGAGCTTGTGAGCTTTGGCCTCTGCATACAAGAATTTATGCTAAAAGCTCTCTTTTTAATATATGGAATAGTTTGCCTTCAATATGTTGTAGAAGACAATGTTTGTTCCTTTTTTTAAAAATTCAGTTTCAAGTCATTTAGAGCTGATTACAAACAAGGGAAGCTACTTTACTTATTGTCCTTTCATTAAGAAAATATAAACTTTTTAACCAGGTTAATGTAAGAAATCTTTCAATAATCCTGTCTACTGCTATTAGATTAATGTGTGAGACTGTTTTCCTTAATCATATGAATCAAATCTTTTCCCGCAGACATCAAGAAAACTTTTCATTGATGTTTTTATTTACTAGTTTTTATATAGGCTCCTTTCTCTTTAATAAGGTGAGATATTACGGTGTTGCTTTTCCCTTTCTTATTTCTAATATGTGTTTTCCTGATTAGAAAATAACAACATAATTTAATATAATTTTAATTATTACTAATTTCGTATTTGTGTCAAAGTAATTTTTGAAATGCCTTTTTTAAGTAATTTATGTGAAATTCCTCCTACAAGCTCATATTCCTTGTTTTAAATAGCTATAACCTCTGAGGCTGATATTCCTATATAGCATTTGACTATGCTGCTAGAAAACATCAGTATCTGTCTTCATTCTGACAGTGGTTGAAAGACCTTGCTTCCCCCTTTCTGGGTGTTTAGACATGCTGATAAATAATTGTCAACAGTTATGTGCATTGCACTAACTCAGGAACAGAAGGAAAACTTTTCAAACAAAATTGCTGTGATTTCCATTCGGTACGCATGAGTGTCTTCTCTTCCACAGAAACATCCACTAACATGTCATTGTCAGCATCTCATCCTCCCTCAACAGTCAAAACATGCTTTGGAAATAAGTGCCACCTACCCTTAACATACTCCAGTGTAACATGCAAACAGACACATGCATCTTCGTACTCCTCCCGTGCTGGGTGATTCCATCTGAAATATGGGTAGATAGTTCTCCTTCTCTTTCAACTTCATAGTGTGTTGCTGTGAAAACAAAATCAATTTTAGTATCAGGGAATATTTTAGAGTTGTTTTTTTTTTTTTTTTTTTGTTTTTCCTATCCTGAGTCTGCTGCTAGATTCTTCAGTTGCCATGGTTAGCAGGGGTGTAGGCAGTTCTTCTATCAGGGAAAAAAATAAAAATCATGAAATGAATGCTAATGTGAGGGGAAACTGGCAATACTTGTTTTATAACCCAGTCTGGTTCATAAATAAAGAGCTTTCTACCTCAGGCTTTCATAGGGCAACAGAGGAAAAGGTCATAAAATTAGGCGTTCATCTTGAAATAAATTCCTAGGGGTTTTTTTTTGCAATCAAAAAGACCATGCAGAAGAGAACAGTCCAGTGATTTAAGAAGGAAACTAGGAAGTGTCTTGCATCCTACTCTGGCTCTAGTGCTGCCAGTCATTACTGGACAAGGTAGGCGAAAGACTGGCACAGCATTCAGGAGCAGTGGCCTCTTTGGCAATCCATCTTCTGGTCTCCTTTGTTCAGAAGCTCAGCTGACAGTAATTTTATTAGAAAAACACTAATTTGATGTATCAGTGTGTACTAGAGCCTCACAAATAGTAGAACCTCATAAATAGAGTTAACTAGAAAACATGTAAAATTTTAGACAAACTTACACTTCTTCATTTTAAAATTTCTGTTTATTATAGAATTATAGAATCATAGAATCATAGAATGACCTGGGTCAGAAGGAATCTTAGAGATTATCTACTTCCAACACCCCTGATGATGTGGGCAGGGACACCTTTCACTAGACCTGGTTGCTCAGAATCCCATCCAATCTGCCCTCAAACACTTCCAGGGATGCAACATTCACAACTTTTCTGGGCAACCTGTTCCAGTGCCTCATCACTCTCACAGTAAAGAATTTCTTTCTAATATCTAACCTATACCTACTGTCTTTCAGTTTGAAGGCATTTTCCTTGTCCTGTCACTACATGTCCTTGTAAATAGTCTCTCTCCATCTTTCTTGTAGGCTCCCTGAAAGTATTGGAAAGCCACAAAAATGTCATCCTGAAGATTTCTCAAGGATGAACAATACCAATTCTCTTGGCTTTTCCTCACAGAAGATGTACTCCATTCCCCTAATAAGGTTTTGGTGGCCCTCCTCTGGACTTGGTCCAACAAGTCAATGTCCTTTCTGTGCTGGGCATTCCACAGCTGAATGCAGTACTTATGATCCTTTAAAATATAACAAGTTTCCATGAATGACATAAATCTCTACATATCTGTGTGAAATACTGTTTTCTTTTCTATGCTCTTCTTTCCATTATGAATTTATTTCCTCTACCTTTTCTTCATTTTGTTTTTCTTTTCTAATTTTTTAAAAGACAGACATGGAAGTAGAAAACCAGTAAAGAAAATTCTATTTTCTTTGAAGAAAGCATGATTTGGGGAACTGAAAAGCTTTTCACAAGACCCTTTTTCTTCCCCTCTTGCAGTCTTCTCTCTAGGAATACAGTACCTGAAAAAAAGTAGATGTCGTTGACTTTTAAATAGTGAATGTGCTACATAGCTTATTTATAGATACAAGGGTTATTCTGAGACATAATTAGCATCTATAAGGTATCTCGACATCTTGTGCGATACAAATGCCTAGCATTACTGTTATTGGCTTGGAGTCCCTTAAGAGCTTTAAGAAACTAGTCAATATCTTAGGTTTAATTTAGACATGGTGATCCTGTAAATTAGTGATATTAAATCAATATCTCATTGGAGGAACAGCAGTATGTTCCCTCCCTACATATTAGTTATGTGCTTAAAAGTGGAAATGTACTGTGTTGCTTTAGAGCTGGATGAAATTTTGCTGTTATGGAAGCTTGTGAAAAGAGAATTTTAAGTCCTGCTTCTGAAAACCATCCATAATAATTTCTTTTTTTTCTGCAATAGGAAATTCCAAGTCTTCAGTTAAGGCCTGCTGATAAATTAACCACAACAGTCAAAAACGTGATTTACGGTATGTTTCCAATGGGAATTGCTTTATATTTATACAGGGTAAAATTTGGTGGAATTAATTTTTAAATTTTCTGTAAATAGAAAGTGTTTTGCTAGAAATAACTACTTTTACTTGCTCAGCTTTTAGCTTCTTGATAGCTAAAAGTATGAGATAATTTTTCAAGGAAATAAAATAAATTGGTTTGCTTTTTGTATGTTTATGTGTGAGATTAAAGGATAGCAAAGCACTGCAGCTCCTAGCCAAGACTAACCTAGGATTTACACAGTCTTAAGCTAAGGAATGTTTATATCTTCTTGCCAGGGACAGGGAAATGAGCAACAGAAGGCCATGAAGACACCTTCTGCACGCAAAACTTCTTTAAATCCGAGGTTGAGACATAACATTTTCTCATTGCAGTTATCCCAATAAATCCCTTTATAACCGAATATTGTAGGAACAATGCTCTAGGCAAGGTCTAGATGGACTGAAAAGAAATATTTTACTCTTTCCTAAGTTTTAAAATACATTTCCTACCAGTTTCTTTCATATGCTTAGAGATAAGAGACAAGTTCACTTGACAGATATATCCTATCACAGCTAAACTGAACCATTCAGCTCCTAAGCACTAAGAATATTCCAGTTTATTCGTTAATAATGATTAAATCCTGAAGGCTTTAAAATAAAAACATTTTAAAAATTAAACCAAAGAACCTCTTAATAATTGGAATAATATCTACACTTAAAGATGAAGAGGCTGCAGCACCTCTCCTATGAGGACAGACTGAGAGAGTTGTGGTGGTTCATCCTGGAGAACAGAAGGTTCTGGTAACACCTGAGAGCAACTTTCCAGTACCTAATGGGGGCTGACAAGAGAGCTGAGCAGGGACTTCGTGCAAGGACATGTAGAGACAGGACAAGGGGGAATGGCTTTAATCTGAGAGAGAGTAGGTTTAGACTAGATAATAGGAAGAAATTCTTCATATGGAGGTGGTGAGAACCGGTTGTCCAGAGAAGTTGTGGATTCCTCATCCCTGGAGGTGTTCAAGGCCAGGCTGGATGAGGCTCTGAGCAACCTGGTCTAGTAAGAGGTGCCCCCACCTGTGACAGGGAGGCTGGAAAGAGATGATCTTTAACAGCCCTTCCAACCCAAACCATTCTACATTTCTATGAAAAATAAATCTTGATTTCTTTCACCCATAAACAATGGCAAGGTAAGTTTGCTTCATACATGTTTTGTCATTACTATCTTGACAGTATTAATCTCTTTTTGCTTGAAAAAGAAGTCTAAGGAATCATAATCTTCCAGGAAAGCTCATAGAATGTTGCCTGAAGGAATTATTGCTCTTACCCTATTGATTTAAACAGCAAGTCTTTGGGATGGTATAAAAGGCATGCAAGTTTGGTTCAGCAAGCAACAGGTTAAAGTTAATCCAGGTGTTTCAGATAATTCTCTTGTATTCTTTTCATCAGAGTAATTAGTACTAGCATTGCACAGAAGAGATGACTAGTGATAGTATATTCACTGCAGAGCACAGCAAACGCTGAAGTCAAATTATGCAGCTCTAGGCATTTTTAGAGATAAGCAGTGATTCACTGTGTCACAGTCCTCATGACCTGCCTTTATTTCACTTGAGTAGCTGCCCATGATCTATGCATGACTAAAAAAGAATAAAAAGGTACACAAATACAAGTACTAATTAAAAAGTCAAAAGAAAATGTGGTAAGGAATGAAAATATAAAATATTCATGCTGTTGTGAATAGGGCTGGATACAGTTCAGGTATGGATATGGACACCCTGGAGCAGTCTACTTTCCTCTCTGTCTTTGTCCCAGAATACCGGACATTCTGGGTTGTGCTGGCATGGGGGTGGAAAGCATAGCCAGCACCCCTCTAAATCCCTCTCTTTGGCATAAAAAATGCCCAAGACTGAAAGGCAGAAAACACTGTTACAATAACTCCAGTGACAAATAGGCTTTGTGGATTGAGATACAGATTTTAGATAAAGAAGAAGAAAAAGTGAAGTCATATCCACATGTGGAAAATGGGTGGAGACAGGTTCTATTCACATCCTAACACGTTATAACGACGGAAATTACAGAGTGAAATACAGCTTCCATTCCCTGGATGGAACATGGTTGGCATGCTCCACAGTGATTCTCCACACAACAGTAAGTACCTGTTAAGAGGGACAGAACAGAGGGTGGAGCAGAGTGGAGACACCCTGGCCAGGCTCTGTTGCAGTCTTTGCAGGGAAGGGAACTTGATGGTACTTTGCAGCTAAGAACCAACATAGCACCTGACACTGAAGGGAGATAGATGTCAGGCTACTGAGACAACAACTTTGGCAAAATAATTTTCCTCAGATGAACTTAGTTCATTATAATCTAATAGTAATATTAACACACATCTCTGTCCCAAAGTTAGCTGCCTCCGAGGTACCTTTGTTTGCTTTTTGTTTATGTTTGCACCCTTGGCAGCCCTGAACTGTTTTACACTCAACTGATTTGAAAGCTCCATTGAAATTTACCTTATCTCACCCAGAAATATTGAATCCATTGGCATTGTCAGAACATGACAGTAAGTTAGGCCTTGTCTAAAATGTGAGAGGAAATATTCCAGCATACTTTTGCCTAGAGTAGAGTAGCTTTCTAGCAGACCCCAATTAGGAACTGTATATGCCTGTTCTTATCGAATGGCTCATTCAAAACAGCATCTTTACATGATAGGAGCCAAAATAGTTTGAGGTAAGGCATTTCTTTTTTTTTTTTAACCTGTTTAAAAATAAATAACTAAATATACAGTGATCCACAAAAGGCAGTGTGACTATTCTGTGGTAATTGAGATACCAATCTGGTATATTTAACAAGTAAGGTTTGAAGCTCTATTCTTGGCTGTGTGTTGTATAAGAGTCGGTTCATGTTACTCTGGGAGAAGATTCAAGGGGCTAGAGAATTTCAAATTCTGTACCATCAAGGATCAAAATATGGGACTTTAGAGGGACAGGGAGCTTCCAATAAGCAAACTTAGGCAGCTCACAGTTCTGGTAGCTGACTTCTATGGATCTCACTGTTCAGTGCCTAATTCTTATGGTGTACTTGGGGAAGGTAGCTGCATAAATTGGATTTTAAGTTGCACCAGACGGGTTCTGAATTATTGACATGAAGTATCTCATTTGGACTCAATTCAGAAAAGTTGGTTGTTGTCATGCCCTATTCCCCTTTAATGGGCACTAGTTAGCTAATTGAATCTATATTTCAACATAGAGCACACATTGTTTTCCATAAAAATAAACCCAAATGAACTTTCATAGCAGTGTCTAGGAGGTGTAAATGGTATTCTGAAGAAGAATCTGCTTTTAGAGGCTTTTGGCATGCCTCCTCATTAAGCATTTAAGACAGGAAAAATCTTGCATGACAGAGAGTCTTAGAATAGGTCAACCGTTTTTACTTCTTCTCAGTTAGAGATGAGCTTACACTGAAACTGTACCAAAATGACATAACTTGGGCTAGTCTCAGTGTTCACAGCTTAAGTAGGGATAATCCATGTGTCAAATCAGTTTGGGTTTGCTGCAAGCATGATCAACACTAATCAGTAAAAAGCAGAAGAGATAGATTCTGTCCTAGCTTAAGATGAATTCTGTAATTTTGATTTTATCTCCAAAGCAAACCCTAGAGTACTCAAATTTCAGTTACTACTTATTTGACATTGGAGAAGAGATTTTGTATTGGATGGCAAGGTTCTGGTGATACGAGAGGGACTACATGTGTGGCTTCTGCAGAAGCTTTCCCGATGGCTGATAAAGCCAATGCCAGTTGACTCCAAGATGGATCTGCCACTGGCCAAGGCTGAGCCCATCTGCAACAGCACCTCTGGGATAACAGACTTCAGAAGCGGGAAAAATACCCTTTGCAATTGCAGCAGGAGAGAGGAGTAAGAATATGTGAGAAACAGCCTTGCAGACACCAAGTCAGTGAAGAAGGAGGGGGAGGAGGTGCTCCAGGCATTCCAACAGAGATCGCCCCGCAATCTTCCCCCTGAGGAAGTAGAGGGCAGAGATGATGTGTGACAAACTGGCCACAGCCTCAACAGGAAATATTGTATTTTGGCAGCCCAAGTTTTAAAAATTTTAAGATTCTAAGTGCAATACACAAAAGTAAGGCATGAAAAATCAGTACAATTTCTGTCATAAGATTTTACAAATGTCAAGTCATCAGTTTTTAATGTGTATAAAAGATAACACTTTTAGCTGCACGTTGTCCTCTAGTACTGTGTGTATATTGATTTAGATTTTTCTAAGAGGCTAGATATTCCTTTCAGGTGTCTGCTCCAAGTATTAATCCATCCTATCCTGACCTGACCTAGCTTAGAAGATCTGATGGGATCCTAGATAAGATAATATGTCTAAAGGCAGGTTTTCTTTAAAATATTACAATTTTAAAAAACCCAAAAAAACCAGTGTGGTTCTGCCATGTAAAGAAAACTATCAATAAAGTAAAGAAAATATAACATAAAAATGAAGACCAAAGAAAGAAAAATCATAATAAATAAGAGTATTTTTCAGATAAAACAAAAATAAGAATCCTATGGTCATCTGAAATGAAGTGAATTATCTAGGCTTCTGAGGGGTGACCAGAAAGGATGAGGGTAGTAAAAGGAAACTGAAGGTTTCCTCATTAAATAGTGTCCACAATAACTTATGATTGGAAGACATATTTTGTGTGTCTTCTCTGAAACTATATGGAAATTTAACTTCATCAGGAACATTATGCAATAGGAAACGTCAATAAATTAAAATATAAGATTTAGATGTATACATCCCAAGATTTATGGAAGTGGTCTAAGCAGACAAGTAATTTATTCATTTAGTGTGTACTGCTAGACAAGGAGATTTAGGTCCTTTAATCACTTAGGAATTTGTAAATGCCACTAGGCAGCTCTCCTAAGCTTAGGTACCTGAAGATTTCTGTATACAACCTGGTGTTGCGCATGTGTATTCTAGGGCATTTTTATTAATTTCTTCTACCAAATTATTTGAACTGCAGCTAGACTGGCTCTCAGAAATTGTTTCATTATTTCTGATGGGGCAAAAAAGTACTGGAAGAACTTTCATAAAGTAAGAACCATTAACGAGAGAAGAGAAGAGAAGAGAAGAGAAGAGAAGAGAAGAGAAGAGAAGAGAAGAGAAGAGAAGAGAAGAGAAGAGAAGAGAAGAGAAGAGAAGAGAAGAGAAGAGCGTATGTTCTCTAAGTTTCACGTAAGACGGAAGGACTTAGCTGTCTTTTTTAGAAAGTACCGTACAAAGTCTCCACTGGCAAGAGATAATACGTGCAAAACTCAAGCATAAAGAATTAGGCTCAGACAACTGAGCCAGCTATGATCTTATTCTTAAAAAAACCCATTTTATTTAATGGAATGTTTGGTGTTGGGAGGGTGTAGTATGGTGTGTTCAAAATCACATATCTAATTAGCTGTAGAAATCCTTCCAAGAAACTGATTTCATCAGACCAAACAAATATGATGGCTGATTGTTCTTCTTTTTTCCTCTACTTTATAATCCATCAAAATAGGAACACCTTGAGGCATTCTCTTCATTCATTTACTGTTAGTAAATGCTTCTGTAACTGAATGTTCAATTAGATAAGAGAAGCTTGGAGCAGGACATCAACTCTTTGCACTTGAAAAAGTACACATCATATTTTCTCCAGAGAGAAAATTTTTGATTCTTAGCCTTATCTTTTAGAGTGTAAGTGATGTAGGAGCTTACATTTCCTAGAATTACAGAGAAGAAGCAGATGAAATCTTGACACATCTGGCTGTCAAATGTGCTGCCATTTTAGCTGGTTGCAACTGCAGGGTGCCTGACAATGTGGAACAGATGTTAGAGTATTAGTCACCATGTTTTACTCTCTTCGGTGAAGTATTTAGGAGTTATTCAAAAGATAAGCCTTGACAGCTCATGTAAGTATTTTCATTGTGCTGAAGCTGGAGAAATAATGGGGCCAAGTTGCTCCAAAGAAAAGAATGAACTGTCAGTGCTTGTGGGAGGTCTGCTGTTGGGAAAAAAAAAAAAGAAAAAATGCCTAGCAGCTCCTTATAGGTCATGATTTAAAGGCTGCTTGGGTAATAACCAGGACTAAAATGGTAAAGTCTGTGTCCATGAGGAATGGGCTTTCCTCTGAGGGGGGCATTGGGTTTATCACAACAGCTGACTAGCAGCTAGTGACTCTTGAATTAAGAGGCATTTTCTTGGTGAAGATTAAAATGGAAGGCTCAAGCTGGCGAAGAGGTGTCTCGTTGAAAATGTCAAGCCTAGAAGACTTTTAGGATTCAGGAAATTAGTTATTTCTCCTGAGATTTGAAACCACATTTTGGATTCTTACTAGAGATAGGAAATAACTCTTCCCACTGATTCAAATTCACAAATCTTAATATTAGAAAAAACGATTATTCTCAAATTCTTATTGAAATGATTCATTGCACTGTTTTGATTAGTATTATTCTTCTTCTACTGTGTTTCTATTACACATTTTAACAATACTCTTTTCCGTATAGGTGCAAATAAAGCCAGGAGGGATTTTCAAAACCACTAAGGCCAGTTCAACATATGGTATGATATCACAGACAAGTTACAAGTCTTCAAAAATCCCGTCTGTGACCTATCACCCCAACAAACAAGGCCACTGGCTCCTTTCAAAAGAAGTTAATATTGAACAACATTCTTCTATGAGCATTAGCCTAGCTTTAGAGGGAGCCAGTGTAGAATCATTGCAAATACCTTCTGAATTTTCATTTCCCAGTGGAATAGTTTTGGAATATGAAATTCAACTTTTTCTCTTGCTCATATTTTATTTATTTATTTATTTATTTTAATGAGTTCCAATTGGATGGACACTTCCTAAAAACAGCATTCAAGCTAGCCACTCTAGAATACAGGCAGGGTCATAGCATACAGTCACTAGAGCCTGAGCAGTTATGTGATGACAGGAGAGAGAAAGTTCTATGTCTTCCCATAAAAAGAAGCACTGATCCTATGGAGACTGATGAGTGTTCAATATGCAGTCATTATTTCCCTGCCCATGGGTTGAATAATGGATTGAACATTACTGACAAGTGGGTTTTCAGCCTTCCAGACACCTCAAATCACTCTTATTTATACTGTAAGTTGAAAAGGGAAGGTCTATCAGTAAGATAAGCATTTGCATCAGTCGTTTCAGATCTCCAAACTTTAACTTGCCTTCAAATCTATTTTAAAGAATGGTCAAATAATCGAAGAAGAAATCTCTCTGTGTTACTCAGATCCCAGACGTAGGACTGACTGTTATGAGAGACACAGTTCAATGTTAGGGAACTGTATAGTTGGTTCTCTCATACCATCCTATGCTTCTAATTGATTTTACTTTTAAACAACTTTTGATAGTACCAGATCACTTAAAACAAACTGGATTTTAACATATGATACAGAAATTTTATGGGGGAATTTCAAGGACCTTTAAAGCTTGCATCTTATGAATACTGTCTTAATATATTATTTTGCTGGCATTTTATTTGATGTTGATTCACTAGGAATAAGACTGAAAATTTCAGCTGAGTTTTGAGGAAAAAAAACCACCATGCAATATTTTGACTAAATATCATTTTACTTTATATCTGTCATATCTTTTCAGACTGTCTTATTCTTCCTATCTTTTCCAAGCCTAGTTTCTAGATGTGTTAAGCAGAATAATGTATACTGTCTAAAGACACAGTACCAGAAATCTGGAATTTACTGGAGACAGGTAACTGCAGAAGAAAAAGGGACTTGGACCTGAAAACCTATAGTTATTGCCGCCCCACTTAAAGGCAAGATTTATAGATTTCATAGCATAAAAGTTCCATGCCTATTTAAATACTAATTCTGAAATTAAATTAGAAAATTAAACTAGGACTCGTAATCTATGGAGATATTCTTGAAATTTTACTCAAAAAAAAAATTTATCTGACTCACCATGAAAACTTAAGGGGGATCTGCAGGAAAAATCAGTTTGGTCACAGAAATATTTGATTTGCCAACTCCCAAGATTAGGGTAAAAATATGTCAGGCTATCTATAATCTTGACATTTTTAAGATATTAAAACCTATATGTTAAATGCAGTGCTGTTAGTCAGAACTACAAGTCAGATAGCCTACATATTGAGAAAATAAACTTGTAGGAATTAAGAATTTGTGTTTTGTAAGGTAAGGCCATTTTAAACCAATGAAAATACGCAATTTAATTTTCAAATTTAATTCTGTATTGCATCATATCTTTTTGTAGAGATATTCATATTGACCATATTGATTTTTATACAGATCTTCATACCTGAAAATGTTTCATAATGATCGAAAAAAAAAAAAAACAAACCAAAAATAAAGCAATGTACACCATTTAAAAACCAGCATTGTATTGTGCAGTGGAGTTAATATCCTGGTTATTGCTTTTTTTTATTATTATTATTATCTTTGGACATAAGTTTCTTTTAAAATTGCGCACAGGACAAAACAAACACACAAAAATTCCAAAATCCTACAGACAGCACAACATGGACAGAACATGTATTTTCAGGTGGCATTTTGCTTTTTAAAGATGTCATTCTTTTCTCTTGGTTCATTGTGGCTGACACCACTAAAGTCTTAACTTGATACTTCTGTAATACAATAATTCTAAAAAATGAAGTTGCATATTCCTCAGTTTAAATTTATTTGGATTGCACCTGACCTTCTTCTGTATTAAAAACCATAGAAATAAACCTTCGATATGCATGTTCTGCTTTTATTCCTAATATTGGCTAAAATAGGCTATACTGATGGTATAATTTAACCCACAACACTAGGTAGACTACAATTAAATTCTGTTTAATTTACTTTTTTCTTTTAGTGTCAGTGTAGAACATTTGCATCCAAACACATCACTGAAGACTAAGTTACAGTCAATGGGGAGAAATAAACACTGTCAAAGTGTGATTCGTCCAGGCTCATGTAGGTACCTGCTTCAGGAAAAGATATGTTTTACCATCCCAGTGCCTATTTCTCTGCAGTAACTATGGAGAGACCCAAAGGGGACCAGCTCAGAATATGTGCAAGGTGTTGTCTGCATTTTATCAAATAAATCGTAACTCAGGACTCAGCCTGATCAAATTTAACTGTTACATGTCTAGGCAAAAAGCTTCTGTCTGTCTGTCTGTTTTGATAGAAAATCTGAAATCATAATGTCTATTCAATAATTTATAATACCAGCTTGATTTTTTTATTTGGCATAATTTGGTTTTCACTATGCTGCTTTTACTTTGATTTCTACATGTATGAGTGGGGGAAAAGAAAGGTATGGGCACATCTTCTTCTTTTATGGAATACCAGAGTGAATGAAGAGCTTAGGTAAGTCTTTACTGTAATAATCACTGTGTTCATTTGCCACTCCAAAACATGAACTTTTGCAAGAGTAATTTTACTTGAGCATGTCAAGTATCAACTCCTAATTTTAAAACACTGTTAGGAATTTTGATAGAAATTATCAAACATGATTCTTAGCAACAGCTAAAGACAATCACCTGGTCCCTTTCAACAAATGTGCATCATCCATCAAATTCATGAACAGATGTCTCAAACAGTTAAGCTTAACTAACAAAAGCAAATATAGTCATGTCATTCATGACATGATTCTGAATACAACCAACTCATTTCCCCCATCATACTATATATTGCTATAATCCTTTCTTTTTGTTAAAACACTTGTAAGATCATGATTTATTATGAAAAGCATTTTGCTACTTTCTGAGTCTGTTTCTTTCCCTTTTTGCTTACTTTTTTTTTTCAATACATATTTCCAGTTTTGCTTCATAAAACCAATACAGTGTTTCCTGCTTGGGATTTCAGCTCTCACAAATATAATTCTGAAGAGTTAATCTCTTTTACTTTGTTTTCCCCTTAAAAAATCATTCATCTGTAAAAACTGTAGAGATTTTTCACCTATGTAAAATTTTAATTTCAGAGAAAGAACGAACAAAAATAGAAAGTTTTTGAACATGATGGAAGACATACTTGAAAGTATTATTAGAGGAGTTCCAGAAGTTAAATGAAACCAAAATGAGAGCTAATACTTGACAAGTAGAGATGCTGTACATTCTCAAAATAATTAGGTGTTCAGAAAAAGGGATAAATCAATCAGACTGTCTGGCTAGACAAAAAGGAAGGGAGTTATAGGCTGTTTGGGGCAATTGTGCTATGGAAAGTCATGAATTTCGGTGCCTAAAAAAACCTGTATTCCGTGATACTGTTGAGCATGACTGAAAAAAAAAAAAAAAAAAAAAAAAAAATTTTAAAATCCTGAAGATACATTTTCAGAGCTAAGATAATGAGGAAAGAAATGATTTTAAAAAAACCTAAAAAAGTTAAAAAGTAGGAGACTAATTTCACAGAAATGGTAGAAACTCATCCTTTTCTAATACTGTGCAGAGGTAAAGCACTTCATGGAAGTGACCTTTCTTCTTTCCTTTCAGGTTTGTAAGCTGTGTGCCCATCCCAGCTTTAAGCAATGCTCAGGAATTAAGAGTTCAGAGAGGAAGCCACTGTTCCGTACGTTCAGAAAAATATAAGGGCAGAATGTGTCTTTTTGCATGTTTTGGGTGAATAGTCACTGAAATGAAATTAAAGAGGCTTTGTAAAATAAACTCAGCTGAGTCAGATGCATGCTATTTAATACAGGGCTTATGTATTTTCATATATATAGCTTCTCAACATTTTGAGTGTTAGCTAATTAGCTCCTCCCAGAATGTGTAGGTTCTGGTGATAGGTACAAGAAAAGTCTCCAGTCTAGTCAGGAGACTGTAGACTAATTGAATACAGTTGAGTATCAGTTTTCGATATTCTACTGAGGTGACAATAAACATACCAACTCTGGTGGTGTTGTGTCTTCAGTCTTAGATTCCTTAGGTGGTCATAAATGTTCATCCACTCTAAGTTGCATGAAGTGATCAACTCTCTTTGTGTGGAAACACAGCCATATCAGTTGCTAGAATATCTTTATCTTTATTTTCATCAACACACATTTTACAGTGGGAGTCACTTCTTTTCATAATTGATGGTGTCCTTCAGGATTTCCTTATGTTTGCCAAAAGGGATAAAGTTGAACAGGGCAGTCAAGATCAAAGAAAAACACGATAAACACAGATAATAAATTATCTCCTTGAACACAGTCAAAAATATCTATTTTCTTATTAGGAATATTAGATGGCTATTTAATGCAACTAAAATGCAAAACAATGCAACCTTGGATGTGAACAAAAATACTCAAATAATTCACATAACTGAAAACTTAGCTGCATTCAAATGAGAAATGTACCAGATTATCACTGCAGAAAACTCAGTGTGCATCTGTGGTCAAAAAGGATCAAGATGCTACACAGCATATGCAAAGAAACAATAAATAAGATAGAGAAAGTTGTAATTCCCTGATAAAAGTCAGTGCTGCAATTTCATCTGGGATATGTAGTCTTGTACTGGTCTCCTCATTTTCAAAAGAAAAGCAACAAGAACACTGTTAGAGTAGGGTGAGAATAGCAAAGACCTCCCATTGACTCATATGGACATGAGCCACAAAACATGCAGCAAACAACCCAGCTGAGCACTCTACCTGGTTGAGGGTGTCATCATCTTTCAAAATGACACTGTGCTTCACAGCTAGGCAGCAGCACATTTCTTCCACATGCTTCTGGAAAAAGTGCACCTAGAAAAAAAATCGTTCCTGAATTCATCCCACCTGGAGAACTTTGTTGCTGCCACAGACTATTCTCTGTGTCCACCCTCTCCCACTCATACATGTTGTGTTACCCTATCTCTTGGTCTTAGTACAACCACAGTGTTACTCTACAGGCTGGCCTGGAAGAGCCAGAAACAGCTCTGGAAAACAGCCCACAATAAGAGCTGCAGCCCACATGAAATGACCTACTGGACATGTCTTAGAATCCTTCAAGGCTGTCTTTGAACTCTTAAGGTTGGAAAAGACCTCTAAGGTCATTGAGACCAATCATCAACCCAGCACTGCCATGTTCAGCATTAAACCATGTCCCCATGTGCCACATCCACATGCTTTTTCACATTTCCAGGGATGGCGACTCCGCCACTTCCCTCAGCAGCCTGTTTCCATTGCTGACCACCCTTTCCATGAAGAAAGTTTTCTTAATGTCTAATCTAAACCTTGCCTGGTGCAATTTCCTGACACTATTTCCTCCTGTCCTGTCACTTGTTACTTGGAAGAAGAGTCTGACACACGCCTTGCTACAACCTCAGGTGTTTTTGGACATGCTCCTGCACCTCTCTTTCCTGCCATGAAGGGCCAAAAACTGAACACAGGATTTGAGGTGCAGCCCCACCAGTGTTGGGGTACAGGGGTAAAACCACTTCTCTAAGAAGGTGATCAGGGCAGGGAATGGAGTGGCTCAAGACATCAACTGAAGATCAGAGGAAGAAAGGCAGCACCTTCACGGTATATACAATTCTGCTCCTGACTGAGAATTCTACACCTCAAAGAGGACTTCACCTCACTGGGAATTGTGCCAGAGATATATCCTCAGTGACACCAAGCGGGTGCCTACCACAGTGGCGGTGCCATGCCCAGGCCATCTGCCTTGGCTGAGATGAAAGACACCCTACATTGCCCCTCACATTGCTTTTCATTGATTTTCCAAAGTCTGTACAGCTTTCTTGCATGCTTTTTCTTCTTCCCAAGAATTGATTTTTTTTTAAAGCAAAGTTTACACATAGTTCAGATTTCTGCTAAATCCTTTATTAAAATAGAAGTTGCTATCTACAGTGATGTGCAGATGTCTTGGCAGAGGTGGTCTGAGTACAGAGACCAAAGACATGAGGTTATCAAAGGATCTTCAACTCCTGTCACAATTGTTTGTAAGCATTCTCAAGCATAAGGTAGAACAAGGGTTGACAATGCAGTGAGCACTAAGGACTATGTTGCCCAAATCTCTCCTGACTGTTCTTTAGTCAGGTGGCTGAATGCAGACTTCTCCAAGGCCTATCAGAACTGAAGTGGGCAGAGTCTGTGATTGTCCTGAAGTAATTTCAGAACTTACAACTGTAATGAGTAGGGAACATCTGCCATGATGAAGAACGGAATATGGACCACACACAGGTTGATAACTTTAACCAAGATTTGCCCTTTTATATCACTCTGCAGAGCAGAGTATGTTGAGGTATGTAGTGCAGTAGGATTCACTGGCAAGCAGTGCTGGTTGTGATGATTTCCAGAGAAGACTTTGGACAGTCAGAGACATCAAAGGTTCACAAGGTGATGACAGCACATTTCTCCACTGGGATGGACATAGAGGATGGCCAGAGGTCCCTGTAAAAAATGACTGTGTGCCACGGATGTTCTGCACCCATCACTGATCATCCTGTGTGCTGCCTCAGATATCTTCCCACCTGTGGGGCACTGTCTCCAGGGTGCCTAATTTCCTTCATAGACAACAGGTGTTGTGTGCAGGGTGATATCTGCACCCAGATGATTTGCACATGGGCTGCATGTGGGCAAAACTTTTCTGCCATGCATGGGCTAAAGGAGAGTATGTAAGTCTTGTGAAAGGCATTTTGTGAAATGAGAGGGCCTGTGCCAGCTGACTAGCCATTGGGAAAGGATACTCTGCATTGGGAGACCTTGAATATAATAGAAAGGATGGGTAGAGAACAAGCTTGCATTTTCTTAGCGCAGAACCGTCAGTGAAACGTACATTGTGTAGTTAGTACTCATCGTCCAAGCAGAGACTGTTACAGTAATGGGACCAGCAAATTCTTGGAAGGAATAAGTAGAGAGTGTGAGTAATTTTGAAGATGTTTTCCATAACAAATAATCTCTTAACACTGATTCTTGGTTTAGAGCTGTGAAGAAAGGAGCTGCTAAAACAGTGACTGCAACTACTCCTGGCTAATATAGATATTGTTCAGTAATTTATACAGCTTAAATTAGAGCACTACAAGGTGTTCTACTCAGAATAAGAATCTACTCAGAGCATTTCAATGGTTCTGGTCACAAAGAAAAGTCAGGCAAACCATCTTTGTAAGCACATAATGGAAGTGTCTTGCTATTCAAGCAGCATAGTTATTCTAGTGTGTCTTTAGAAAGAAAAGAGGCAGGGTGTGAAGGGGAGTATGTGAGGGAAATGATGTCAGACATATGTTTGCACCAGCAAGGAGGAAGAAAATTAAATTATACAGAAGTAATGGAAACAGACGTGATAGATAGAAAATCCCTAGCAAATTTCTAATATGTAATTAAGTCTTCATAAATAGCACTGTTTACCTGATTTGCATTTCATGTCTGAAATTTTTTAACTGATCATGGGCTCCTGAAATATTTGTTGTTCATATTTATCTAATAACTACTTTCCCCTTTTGACAGCTTATTCAGAAATTTTATATTGTTGAAACATGTTTGTTCAGACAAGACACAGGATATGGCTTTTCTTCCTCGGTTGGAAATCCCTTCCAACTAGAGTTTCTCCGTATTTTCTATTTCATCTTAAATTTACCAAGAATGTTTTTGCTGAAAAGTAACTGAAAAGATGCATAAACTCACGGAGAACATTTTAATTCATAATTTGCTTTGTATTGTCATATACATTTATTCAGCTACAGTGGAATATTGGCCAAATCAGTAAAAAGGGGGTGATAATAGGGAAGAACACAAGTCAGTAGGGTCCAGTGCAGTGAATTAATCAGGCTAGTTACTGGAACTGTAAACCAACGTATTACTTCCATCAAATAAATAAAGAGTTTTTTGTTTTTTGTTTTTTTTTTTTAAAGAAGTATGACAGAGAACCCAAAATCTTGTTCCAGTTTTTTCAGGAAATAAAAAACCACCCAGAATTTAGTTTTTCATCCATGTCCTTCTAAGTTCTCCCACTTTAGTACTGTTTCACTTATTCTGCATTAATTGTATATTCTCAGATCTTCATTTAAAACAAACATAGTCTTTTTATTAAATGATGCTATGTTTGAAAATTCAGAGCTTTTCATGCATATTTATGAAATGATATTTGAAAAAAAGTCATGCATCTGTTTTCCATAACGAAACGCTTGCTTGCAAGGTAAGTTTGAAACTACAGTTCCTCAGCAACAGGCTTTCTGAAAAATGTCCATCAGTACTTTAAGCCTTGAGTTTGATACTTAGAGGATAGAAATTTGCAGATAAAATTAAAATGCCTGTATGGCAACAGTGATTGCCTGGAGGTGCAGGTTGTTGTAATATGATGGGGACGTCAGCACTGTATTTCTGATTCATCTTTCTAAATACATACATTTTCTAGGAGAACAATAGATTACACAGAGTGTCAGGAATACAGTTAGGTTATTTAAAGGAGTGCAAAGCATAGCAGGAAATACAGGGTGTATACAGGCAGAGAAATTAGCTTTTTGTATACTAATGCAGATAACTTTAATTAATATCAAAGCTCATACTCTGCCCACCTTGCCAGCTTAGATTTAAGGGAAAGCTTTGAGAAATATTTATCTGAGCAGACGTCTCACTAAGATAGTCGTACAGAAATACATCCAAGAATTATACAGTCCTTTCAAAATTAATGTTGCTGAGTTTGTTCTGTAATGAAGAACATAATTGAAAATACAAATGTTTGAAATATTCATAAGGCCCAAACTGTCTGTGTATTATCCACCCTGAATAACTCTTCCATGTTTAGAATGAGAAGAGAGACACTCCTTGGAAAATTCCTATAGCTTGACTGGGACAAAAACCTAGTAATAGAGCACCTCAGTTTATATCAACAGAATTTTATTCCTCTTTTAATTTCTTTTTTTATGTTTACATATTAAAATTGTACTGTGAGTTTGCTTGCTGCAGCATTAGAATAACGACAGAACCATTTCTGCTGCATACAGAAGGCATCTGCTTCTTCTAGGTGCACAAGCACTGATGGATTTAGGAACTGAAGATCTACTAAATTAGGAACAACTGAGGATGCTTAACTCCGTGTGAGGCTATCTACTGTGAATCCTATGATGGTTTTACATTCTCTTGCTTTTCCTGCTGCCTAAAATTAAGTATGTTTGGACAATAGCATCTGTGGTAATATTTTCTCAAGATGAAAAGTGTTCAAAACTCTCAAATCAAAAGATGCACAAACCTAAATCCTCTGCTGTGAAGGTTTCCTGGAATGGTTACACATGTGGAAAGGAGGGAAATTCCTAAATTCACCTTAAATTTGTGACTGTTGCATTCAAATGGTTCAAATTTTTTGCAGTTTTTAATGTGTGGTGGCATAAGTTGTGATATTTGATTATAATCAAAGGCAGATTACCTTTCCTGTCTCTTCCCGAGAATAGATGTCTGTATGTGTTTATGATGAGTATATATTTTTCATTCTTCAGAATGAAAAAATATTAGCAGACACAGCTAATGTCTTAAAAATAACTTTTTGTAAGAGTCTTGTTTGCATTACTCCTTGAGGCAGAAAGGGTTTGGTGCGTGCAATTCTGCGCATTAAACTAGGAGCAGCATTCTCAAATGCATCTGTGAAACTAAAAACTGCAGTTTTCAAATTGAAATAATTTTGGCACTGGAAAGCTAAACTTGCATGCTCTGAAGCACCCTGAAAGAGCCTTTCTCTTTTTTCTTGGCAAGAGAAGAGTCTTCTTTGGAATACAATTAGCTACTAAAATAGTTCCTCTTTCCCCCAAGAATCACCAGTTTATATGGTTCTACAATTCTAGTACCTAACGAGGGAAAAAGTTGCTTAGGAAATATGACAAAGCCTTTCAAATGAAGTTATGTAAATGACATAGACTGGTTTTGTACCTCTGTAGAAGATAATAAAAAAAAATCTTGGTAACTTTTACCGTGTTAACTTTTTGAAATGTCTAATATTAAAAATATGCCGATATATGTTCACCCGTAACTTCATCATCTGACGGGTAGATACCATTAAGAATTCAAATTTCTGACAGAAGGCAACCAAAAGCTTTGAAAGTTTCAAGTCCTAACTTCACATTTCTGGATAGATTTTCTTCATATGATATGGAGTTCTCCATATTACTGTGTTTATAAAGCAAATTATCTTTTCCAAATTTTGTCCATTCTTTGTGCCACTTCTTAACCTAGCTATGTTGGCTTTGCTTTTAAAATACCTTAAGATGAGAGCATATTCACTCTAGTGGTAATCTTGAAACCAGCAGGTCAAATCACTGTTTAATTTGGTATGGCCTGACACCTTTTATGAACAACACAAATTTCACTGTTTTGAACCCCCAAATTTATCTCTTTATTCAAGCTAGCCACTATAGAAAGTTCAGGCAGAGGAGAAAGAGGGTGGTTTTTACAGCCATTGATAAATAAGGCCAAAAGAAACATTTATTCTAATTGAAAAGAAAACAAACTTGGAGAAAGTGAAACAGTAGTTTGCCTCTTCAGAAGCATTTCTCTAAGTTTAAGTAATGACAATATGAATTGCAATGTTCCCACTGGTTACCCTTAATTGTGAATTTACTGTTACAACACTCTCACCCTCCCTGATCCTGTATGTCTATCAACCACTTACTCCACTTTCTCACGATTTTATTTATGTGCCCTGCACATCAGAGACCCTGGAGAGCAGTCTTAACCCTCACTTTAGGTGCTGAACTAAACTAGCTCCCTGTTGAGGCTCAGTGGATGGAGAGACAGATAGTCTTCTTCAGGGTGATGCGGAAAAGGGGTCTTATCAAATTTTTTCCCTGCAAAGGAGCCTCTCTCTCTACGCTGAGTAAAGGAAGGACTTCAGAGATGAGCTATTGTACTTTAATGAATTATCTTACTGTCAGTGTTAAGTTAGGTATCTAAAGTAAAGCGGTGACTCCCCCTTCATTTTTGCATTTTTATTTGCTAAAAGGGATCTGGTCTGTAATTCAAGATTTCTAAGACTTGTTGCCTTTAAGAAATAATAAGAAATGTTAAAAAAAGGAGTAATGACAGTGAAACTGCAGTATTATTTTAGAGGAATTCTGAAAGAAGCTGAAGATCACTGCCCTTGTGAAGTGTTTTCTCTTACTGTTTCATGAAGCCCTTATGCAGCAGAGCTAGCCAACATTTTATGAAATGATGGTCTGTGAATTCTGAGAGCATGCAGTCACCTCAGCAACACACAGTGCACTTCCAGTGACCCTGGGCCTGCCCTGCTCGTGGCTTCAAGCAAATTACACCCATAATGGCGGTACTTAGAGGCAGAGTCTGTCTGCCTATCCCCAGCAAGACTCAGAATATGCTAGGTAACCGGCTGGGAGCAGTATTTGCTCTGGTGCTGTGGGAAAAGTGAGTGTCACGCAGCCCCAGCCAGCCATCAGGGGCTGCCTCCAGAAGCAGAAAAACAGAACAAGATAAAAGGAAAGAGAAGAAAAATGAACTTCAACAGAATGTAAGAGTTAAATCTAAGACCCAGTGAAACTAATTAGGAGGCTAAAGTACCCAGTGTAATTACATTTCCTTCCTCTGTCTTCCCCCCACAAGATAAAAGCATGCAAATAAAGTACCTCTTTTCCAGCAATCTAATGCAATGAAAATGTAATATATCGCCAAATATCAAGTAATGTATTTTACTGGAAAATTAGAAAGGCAATACTGTTTGTTTACTCTAAGACTGTGAATGATCTGAATGAGATCCCTTTTGTAGAAAATCTTTGTGTATTCACAGAGGTGTGTATGCCACTCAGAAATAGAGAGCAGTCTCTTTGAAGCAATAACAAATATTCAGTCCTTAGGAGCTAAATGAGATAAGAAATAACGTTATATGCTGACCTATAAAGTAACCCATCAAGAGTAAATTAATTATTTTTATTATTTAAAACAGCACTTTGCAGGCATTACCTAATTCTCCTAGCCTTCCCTGTTTATAAATAGAGATGCTGAGGAAAAGGGAATGTCCAGTCATACTCCATCTAAAGAGTGGAAATTGAATAAAATCTCAGGAGCTCTTTGCTTTCAGCCTGTGCTCAGTTCTCTGAATCTCTTGCAAGGCATATGGAACAGAAGCCAAAGTTTAGAAAATTGCTGGTGATGTTGCAGACAAAAGGAGACATTTGTCTTCGGGTCAGACACATTAAATTGATTGTGGGATGACTCCAGAAAGACCATAAGAGCTTGAGTCATCCTACAACTTGAGTCACATGCCTTCTTCACAGGAATAACCCTGGAAGGCAGAGAGAAAAAACCCACCCTATCTCTCTCTTCCTGGCAGATGGCATTGCAGCCACTTGGCAGAAGGCAGGATATTACATTTGATGGAAAAGGATACGGCCTGGCTCCAAAAATAATGACTGTCAATGTATAGTTCATTCATGTCTGCTTTACTCGTAAACAAAACTGGAAACAAAAGATATAAAAAGTGTCAAATATGCACTTCAACACTCATCTGCAGCTTTTTCTTCAGGAAGAATCTTTTGCAGGACAGTAAGACGGAGCCAGAAATCTTGCTGATTAGTTTAAAATGATTGATTGTCTTTTAAATTTTACAGGCTGGGTGCAATAGTATCATGTTTAACCCCCAGCCAGCAACTCAGCTCCACATAGCTCACTCCTCTCCAGTGGGATGATGGAGAGAATCAGGAGGGTAGAAGAGAGAAAACTCACGGGCTGAGATAAAGACAGGTTAGCGGGTAAAGCAAAAGACACACACACACAAGCAATGCAAATCGAGGAATCCAACCAGCACTTCCCATGGACAGGTAGGTGTTCAGCCATCCCCAGGAAAGCCAGGCCCCATCACACACAGCAGTGACTTGGGAAGACAAACACCATCACTCTGAACATTCCTGCTTTCCTTTTTCCCCAGTTTTATATGCTGAGCAAGACACCATATAGTCTGGGATACCCCTGTAGTCAGTTGGAGTCAGCTGTCCCAGTTGTGACCCCCCCCAGCTCCTTGTGAAGCCCCAGCCTCCTCGTTGAGGGGGTGGGGTGAGAGGCCTTGATAACGTGCAAGCACTTTGCAGGAATAACAAAACCAACCCTGTGTTATCACCACTTTTTCCAGCACAAAATCCAAAACATATCCCTGTACCAACTACTCCAAAGAAAATTAACTCTATCTCAGCCAAAACCAGCTTAGATAAGCAACAACGTAAAGTGAATCAGGGACATTTCTTCCATATCCAGTGTAAAGAGATGGCAGAAGATGACTTGCCATACAAGAGTGCCTGTCTTAGAAACCTATTTAAGGATGGAATAAGCTGTGTTCTGCAGATAGCTGTATTTTCTTATTAATAACATGGTGAAAGAATAAGCTTTGACTGGATGCTTAAGTCTACATAGCTAAAGGTGAGATGAAAAGCGCTAAAATTGTTTGTATTTTTAGGAGACATATATATATATATATATAACAGTGATAATTATTCAACCTATATTCAAGTTCTATGTCAAATCTATAGATAACTATGTATGTTTTAGTGGTAGGGATGTTTCTGCTGGTCAAACAAGAAACCCCCATATGTAGGAATGTCTCTCGTATGCCCATGCTGTCATGCATTTAAAATTTACACTGCAGCCACGAGTGCTTGAAACATAAAGATATTACCAAACTTCATATGGTCAGTCTGAAAAGAGTTTTCTGGGATGGCATATTTTCAAGGAATGTAGAATAAAGTGTGAGGTGAAAAGTAGGGAGAATTTTACTTGCTAGCATAAAATATTTCTAAATTAGTTCTTTCTCTTCTTCACATCCTTCATACCACAGATATGAATGAACATGAGGCTACAAATTCAAGTTAGTGTAAATTCTAGAACAGCAGCATCATATCAGGACATCAGAAAATAAAACCTATCTAATGCAGGCACTGTAACACAGGCCGATACAAAATATTCTACAGTAACATACTTAAAGAGGAAACCAGACTGTGAATGAAACAGTGAGGTTACCTCTAAAAGTACTTTTTTTTCTTTCCATGACAGTAAGAGAGAGCAAAGGAAAACTATTTGACTGATCAACCAAAGCCTAAGATTTTTACACAGTGCACAGTTATTCTTATTTAAGAAAAAGATTATAGAAGAGCTTTTCTAATAAAAATCAAGTATTATCTCTTTCCCATGAGGTGAATTTGGACACAAGGAAGAGCCAGGATACCTGCAAGGTAACCAAGGAGAAAAGATGAAAAAGATGTCTTTGATGTCTGTAGAAGCGTAATCATGTAGTCAAACTATTACATTTATTAAAAGACAGCGAACGTATATAATTAATAAGAGAGGGAAACAAGGAAAAATATTTTGAAAGACGTAATCTACCTTTTGGTGGTGCTTTCAGTCCTTTTCCTTCCATCTCCATATGGGGGGGAATCTTTATTCTTCTGCCTGTTTCCTTTCTACATGCTTGGTTTAAAAACCCATTGCAATCTTTCCTCTGATCTCAGCATGCTTTGGATCAGACCTTACTCCTACAGCCATAGGCTAATTCGTGTGAGATATTTACATTATCTTCTTCCTGCTGCAGTCACGTGCAAAAGTTATATTTCACTTTTTTGATGGCTTCAGTTAATGAAGAATAGATTCAGTTCATTTCAGATCATGCCCAAATATACCCACTGGATGTAACATTATGGCTGAACTCTCACTGTAGAGATGTCACCTACAATTTTTGGAGAGACATTATTGGACTCCCTGTGCTATCTGTTCATTGTCTCATGGCTGAAAACATCAACAAACAAAAATATGTTCTCATTCTCTAACAAGAAGTCTCATAGGATAACAAGAAAACATCTTCAAGATAATTCAATCAATGACATCAGTGTCTTCGAAGTTTGTAATGTACAGCCTTTTAAAATCCAGTTGGACAAACTTTTATAAATTACTTGGTGATAATCCTCTAATTTGGTAAGAAAAGCTTAAGAAAATCAAGCCAAAGAGACAAAATTGAAGGTAATGTGGAAAGTGGGAACAAAGGAGAATGCAGGAATCTTAAAATCTGAATTAGTGCTGTTTGAACAAGGATTAGGAGCTTCTGATAACATTAACATAAATCTCCCATTGCTTTGGGGCAATCAGGCCCAGATGCCTGAAGCTTTCTCACAAAATTTCAGCTTTCTGAAAAATACTGAATAAGAAACTAAGACATTAGGAATGTGATGAGAAAAAAAAAATAATTCTTCAGTGTTCCTAACTTCTTTGTATTTCACAATCATCATGGATATTATTCTTATCAAATGGATTCAGATAATTAAATCTCCGAGCCACTTCCCAGGTAATGGGTAATCTAATGCCCAAAATTTATTGTAAGATGCTGAAATAAAACAAAAACTAAACAACTCTGAGGATGTTAAACCACATAAACGATATATCATTTTGCCTACAAAGAATGTATAGATATCCCTATTGAAGACAAATTGTTTAAACTGTTAAAAAATCACTAAGACGTACTAGTAAAGGGCATGATAATGTTTGCTTTGTATTATAAGTGCTGGATGAGCCTCCAGTGTGAAGGTTTAATTGAGTATTTCTGTTAACAATTGCTGCAAAAATTGCTCCTATCAGTAGAACCAATCAACCCAAAAATAAAATGAAATCTACTCTCTTAAAAATAACTTGCTTTTTGTGAAAAGAAGTGCTGCATAGCAATTACAAAATATTTTTTTCTTATATAAAGAATATACATTACAAAGGCAAGAAGTGACTCTCAAACCTGTTAAAGTCATTTGAAAGACCTATATACTGCTCTTTCGATGTTATAATTTTGTGATCAACAAAGCAAAGCAAGAGAATTATGCAGGAAATTAGTGATTGCATTATATCAGGCAAAAATATAAGAACATTTACTTTGAAACAGCAAAGCCTTCTATTCTGAAAGGTGTTCATTACGATTAATGTGTTACATCAATAAATATTTCTGCTTGTTAAGCTAAAGTATTTTCACAAAGGAAACACACGGTACGTAGGTTAAACAACAGCTTCAAGTATCTTGAATTTGCGCTTGCTCATCCTCCTAGACTTTTTCTTTAGTGCTTGATAAATCAGTTGTCTTACATATTATGAGTCAAAGAATTAAAAAACATCAGCTCTGATTGTATTGATTAAAGCACAGTGTGGCAGAGATGACACTGAGCTACATTACTTTAAGGAGATCTGTCTGTGAAACATCTGGTGACTCCACCAGCTAGGGAGATAGACTTCCATGAGCTCCTCACACTTGCCAAGCTTTGTAACATAAGTAATAAATATTTCCAGTAAAAAATGTCATTTCAAAGCGAAGTATTTTTCACTACTAGAGTTATTTAGGAAGAGTGATGAATATGAGGACATGCTTCTGTAGTGATATTTTTGAGGAAAGTTTTTCACTTTTCTTCCCATTTATATAATTCATTAAACTATTTAAAATAAAATGCTGTTATTTAGATCAGATTTATGGTAACAAAATTTTCAAGGAACATTGAGAGAAAGCAGCTACAGTATGTACTTCAGATTCTTTCCCCCACTGCATACATCTTCTTGATTTTCAGATATTATTTTATAGCCCTATTTTTTCCCTTGAGCTCCAAGACCTAACACTAAGGGGCACCAGAGAACTGAACTGCATCTGTTCAGATCCATCAGGAACCAGCTACTGCAACTAAGCTGCAAGTTATTCACCGTGCTAGGTGGAGAGGGAATGGGGCTTTGGGGGAAACACAGGAGGCAAAACAACAGTTCTGCGTGACATATTCTCTGTTACAGAAAACTGTCACGGGAAAGGAAGGACATGCTCATTTTGAAAATACCAAATGTCTTATTATAGTCTATTTCTAGGTGTTGAAAAAGAACTCTCACTCTATTTTTCCAGGCAAAAGTTGGGAAATGTGTGAAAATATTACATGATATGAAAATGGACTTTTTTGAGAAGCCAAGTATGTATAAACCATCCTAGCATGCTGACTGAGTATATATGCTTTGATCTTAGACAAGTGTAAACAGAAGAGCAAAGACTTAAGAATTCATTTTAATATTAAGTTTCAAAGTAGGTCTGAATACCAGCACATTTTCATTACCAATTCTTGAAGTTCCACTATGGAGATAAAGAACTTTAATAATTTCATTGTGGATTGCAAAATTGCCTATTATCCTCTCCTTTTCCCAACAGGACAAAAGGGAAACAACACACACACAAAAAAAAGTCTCTAAATTAAGCCTGTTTGCCAGGTGTGGACTCCAAAAACAACTTTCTTCACCTCAAGTTTGTCTGTCAAACACAGAATAATTACTCAGTCACTGCCACATACCTTAATAGAGCACATTTTGAAAATCTCAGACCCTATGTCATGAACATGTTGCTTATCCCAGTTGTTTTTGGTTTGGGTTGGATTTTCTATTTTTTTTCCCCCTGTATGTCTGCTTCAGTCCCTTTATTCTAACAAGAAATATATAATCGAACTAGCAAAACGTAATTAAATAAATTATGCTACATTTTAGAGTAGTAAAGTTGTCCTGAATGCCTTTCAAAAGCTTGGTCACAGTCTTGCCCCGAAACAGAAAGCATTACAAAAATGCAAATTCAGTACCAGACCCAGTATGTCAAATCATTTTTATCAAAGTTCCAAGACCAAAACTAATAATGCACCATTAGCAGATGGTGCGAGCTGATTGATGGAAAATTGCAAAGATGCATTCTGATTTGAGTACTGTAGACCTTTCTTTACACTATTAACACTTATTTCTGTGTCTTTAAATAGCCTATCGAAACAAAATCCACAGATAACTTCTGCTTGCTGTAGTATTTGATGCACAGATCTTGTAAGGCCAGATGAGACCATTATGATAATGCGCTTTGACCCCCAGCATAACACAGGGCACAGAACCTCGCTCAGCAATTCATACCTCAGGTCTGCATCTTCTGTTTGAGGTTTAACACGTCCTTTTGAAAGACATCCAGCCTTGATTTACTGCTCAAAGTGACAGAATTTCCAGCACATTCCGTGGAAAGCTCACTCTTCTGTTAATGACAGCTGCATCAGCTAAGGTACAAGTTTTGTTCTGCTCTGATATGGTTTAGTCTCAGGCCTTCTCCCACTACATTTTTTGAAGCTGAATTCAAGAACCATCGGCAAGCTGTATTAGTTTATAGACCATGTTTGTTAAGAAAAAAGTCTTTCTTTAACCAAAAAATGGGACAAAGCCACCTTTGGCAGTACACTGTATGCTTTTTTCTAGGGCCATTGTCAGTCCCTCAGGATAGAGAAAGCCTCTGGAACACGGAAAAACATGGTTTCTAAACCTTCCACCAGTCCAATGAAGAAATTAAAATACACATCTTGGTTATCCTATGGCCAATAGCATACCTGATGTCTCGAGGTGAACACCAGGTCTTCATCTGATAATGTTCAGCCTCTAGCTAGCACCTTCTCTTCTCTTGTGTGGGATCCAAATTTTCTGTTGCTGTTACATTGAGATGCATAAGGGAGAAAGATGAAAGGAGTGAGAGACACTTAGGAGTGTCCAAACAGTACACTTATTTAAGCAAGAGACCTTGATGGTTGGGGACAGAAGGTGTTTGGATCTCTGCCATGGGTCCAAGTGGAGATCATCAGTGATTTCATCACCTGAGCAGGAGAGCTAAGCCTGGCCCCTCGGTCTTACTCTAATCAGTGATATCTAAACAGGCAGTATTTACCCAGCTCATGGGCTGAAATAGGGTTTTGCAAAACTTCTCTTGGGGAAATAGCTTGGGGTTTTGGTCATTTTTCTTTACAGCTCTCTGACTGAAAGACAGGCAACTCTGTTCAGGCATTTTACTGTGTGGCCAAAACTGGCCAGGATGCAGAGCCTGGAGTTTCATATGCCGTTTGTGATTTGCTGTGACAAGGACAGACACAGAGACAGACCTCTCCAGTCACCATCCCGTATGGACATGGTGTTTCATAGCCACAAAGGGAAGGAGACCCTGAAGGAGAGAGGGCTGGAGAATGGTACTGAGCAGTCCCTTCGGTGAGATGAGTAAAAAGAGTTGCATCCAGGAAGCCCTTTGGAGGGGCCATGTGGTCCCCAGTGCATCTCCCACCTCCTCCTCCTCCTCAGGCAGGAGGAGGCAGAGTTGCTGCTGCTGCCAATGCGCCAGGATAGAGCGATCTCGGCGCGGGAGGAGATGACGCAAAAGGCAGAGCTCCCCCCAAAAAAGTGTTTCTCCAGGACGAAGATGGCGGCAACTTAGCCCAGGGGCCCAAGATGCCTGTGCCCATCGGGGGCCCCCAGCCAGGCAGTTCCGCCCCGTGCGCCCGGGGACACCGCGCCCGGCGGCAGCAGCGGCGGCAGCCGCAGCCCATTGTCACCAGCAGCGGCGGCGGCCCCGGCAGCCTCCTCCTCCTCTTCCTCTTCCTCCTCCTCCTCTTCAGCATCCTCGGCAGCGCTCCGGGAGCCCTGCAGCAGCGTCTCTCCAGTTAGAGCGGAGCGGGGAGAGAAGAAAGAGACTGAGACAGCGGTGCAGGCATCTGTGCCGCGGCTCGGGGCTGAGGAAGAGGAGCAGCGGCGGCAGGGAGGAAGAGGAGGCGAGGAGCCCTCCCGTAGCCGTCCGTCGGCAGCGGGGGACGCGGCATGCGGTTGTCCGGAGGCAGTGGGCTTTTCTCAGGAGGGAGATGGGGAGCTGCGATCTGACCATGCCTGGGTGAGAGGGGGAAAGGACCAGTCGCGCAGCCCCGCCACCACCAACTATCACCACCACTACCACCACCACCACCACCACCACCACCACCATCTCCTCTCCCTCCTCCTCCTCTCTCTGCGTTATTGCTCTTATCTTCTCCACGGCACTCCGCGTTGGATGGACTGGGGCTGTTTCGTGTGGTGAGACCAAGACAGAGCCACCGGCGAAAACCAACAATATCTCGGAGGAAGAAAAAGAAGAAAGAAAGAAAAAGAGAAAGAAAGAAAAAAGAGGAAGAAAGAGAGACGGGGGAGAGTGGAAGAGGGAGAGAGCGAGCGAGAGAAGGGAAGGCAGGCAAGAAAATCCCCCCAATCTTTTAAGTCAATGCATATTGTGGTGACACTGGCAAAGGAGCCCTCACGGTGGAGTCGGCCAGGGCTGTGCGTTCCCAAAATATGACCAGGGGTGCTTGGATGTGTAGTCGGCAGTATGATGACGGCTTAAAAATCTGGTTCGCACCCCGGGAGAACGAGAAACCCTTCACGGATTCAGAGAGGGCTCAGAAATGGCGACTGTCCCTGGCATCGCTCTTGTTTTTCACGGTCCTGCTCTCTGATCACTTGTGGTTCTGCGCCGAGGCCAAATTCACGGGGACCGGAGAAAAGGAGCAGCCGCCGCCCGAGAAGCCGGAGCCCGCGGAGCCGGAGCTGCTGGCGGGCATGGGGGAGCCGGCGCCCCCCGCGCCCCGGCTCCTAGCCCCC
>VZRR01006550.1:985626-1030400 GCA_013398015.1 Oreocharis arfaki | reverse complement strand
CCCGGCACGGCAAGGCTGCTTTCCTGGGGAATTCCACCGCCAGGCCCCTGGAGACGTGCCCCCCCCCGGGCTCCTCGTCCGGGCAGTGCTTCAGCGTGGGAGACGCGGAGGCGGTGTGCCGGCGGCAGGGGGGGTCGGGGCGGCCGCGGGGCACGGGGCAGAGCCCGGCGCCCGACTGGGACCTGACGGATTTTTACCTTTCCTTTTGTAATTCCTACACACTTTGGGAGTTGTTCGCCGGGTTGTCCAATCCGGACACTTTGAACTGCAGTCTGGATGTGGTGCTGAAGGGGGAAGGCTCCTGCAGCCAGTGCGTCCAGGCTTACCAGCGCTACGACCAGCACGCTCAGGAGAAATACGAAGAGTTTGAGGTTATGCTCCAGAAATATTTACAGTCGGATGAGTACTCGGTGAAATCGTGTCCTGAGGATTGTAAGGTAGGAGCCCCTGCTGTGTTTCCTGTCCCTGGCTGTCGGGCTGGCGTGCCTCCCTCGGCTGTTGTGGCTGCCGTGGACCCTGTTGTGCCTGCTTCGGTCTCTGCCTCTGCCGCCGGCGGCCGCGGTTCTCACGGTGCAGGCGGTGCTGCGGAGGGTATCGGCCGGGATGCCCCCCCTTAGCGCGTTATTAAAAGAGAGGAAGAGAGAGGGGGAAGCTTGAGAAAACGCAAAAAGAAGTGATCCTCGGTCCTCTGGGAGCGTGGCGCTGGATTTCCCCCTCCTCATGAATATGCGATTGGCTCCGGCTCGGCTGCCGGCTTCCAGAGGGTTGGGATGCGACTTGGCGGCAGGCAGCGACAGGGTCTGCATGACAATGAGCGGGGCTCGGATCTGCGACCGGGGTCGGGGCTGCCCGACGGCGCTACCCTGGCCGCTGGCCCGCGGGGGGCAGGTGGCCGCAGTGCCCCAGGGACGGGCGATTCGTCCCCCCGCGGCGGCCAGGGCAGCGCACCGGAGGCTCCGGGTAGGTTCCGTCGGGCGCTTGGCCCCGCGGACGGCGGTGCTGGACGGCAGCAGAGCGGTGCGGCGCCGGGCCGCCTCGGGTGCGGGACAGTGTTTTCAGGCTCTCTGCCGAAATCTGTGGAGCTGGGGAAAGCTGGAGGACAAGGGTGTCTGTTGACGGGCACCGCAGTGGCCCGTGGTTGGGAAGTGATGGTGACAGCGTTTTGGGAAGCCGCAGCTGTTTCCTTTGGTGCCACTGGTGACGGCTCAGAGAGACCCAGAGGTTTTTCATTTCCTTTGCTAGAATGCAGAGGGTCCCGCTTTGGCTCTTGTAGTTGTTGCCTTCTCTTTACTTTTGAATGGGATTAGTTGGCCTATCTCTCAAGACAGGGCAGAAGAAAAGAGTTGTCGTTGGTGCCTAAAATAGTAACTGCATGCTTTTTTCCCGTGCTCGAGTACTCGTTAGGAGGTGAATATTTCTGCCCTGAACTGGATTATCCCAGCTACTGTTGCACTACACTAACCAGTCGGAACCAAATTCTGCTTTAGCAGTGGAACACAACAGTGCATGGGAATCACTGCTCTGAATAGGAGGCCTGGCAGTACCTCTCTGCTCTGTAACTTCAGCAGGGCCTTCTGAAGTCATTTCATGGTAACAGTCTATGCCTGAAGAATCCCATTCACCACTAACTTAATATAATTTGCACATATATTTGCCACAAAAATTGATCCACAATCCCTCCAGGAGCTGAAATAAGCTGCTATCTAATTGGATAAAGTAGGAAAGCTGCTGTATTTATTTTTTTCTTTCTAAACCTGACAAAAGTAAGGTAGACTTACCAGAAGTGTTGACTCCACTGTTTTTAAGACTGCAAACTGTGTGTGTACACACTCATTGTATGTATGCTATGTACTCAGTTACTGATAATGTAAACATATTTTATTTCCAGAGTGAATGGGATAAGTAAAAAAGGGTATCAAATGTAAATAGATATCTATTACTGTAAGGAAGTCTTTGTCATTTAAGTAGCTCTATAATTAGAAATTGACCTACTATTCCATGCTGCCAAATGATCAGCATTTACATGCTTAAAGTGATTTTTTTTTTGTACCACAGTTCAGTTTGACTGAACTTTACCACAAAGTGCTCAGTTGCTTACAGAATATCAGAGTGTAAAAGGTGGTGAAAATGAATGGAACAGCAAATTTACGCTGTATAACGATTTTCCCTTCACACACCCAATGAGGAGAAATACTTTTTTATAGGTGGAGAAAAAGTTCTTGGCATTAAAGTGATTGCATGAAACTTAAATGAACTAGACAAATGCCAGCGACCTACATTTCTGCGGTTCTGAGCGCCAGATGATATTGCTTTATGTTTTGAGAATTTGGCCGACCAATCTGTGTTAAAAATGAAAGATATTTCAGAAGGGGAAAGGAAAAAGAAACAAAAAAACCTATGGATATGTTTTCCCTCTCTCCAGGGAATCCGGTGGGCAGTGCAGATGCCCACTCAGTGCGGGTGCGGAGCGCAGTGGGGTGAGCCGCGGGGTTGGGTTGAGTTGAGCTGGGCTGGGCTGAGCTAAGCTGAACTGGTCTGTGCTGCACTGAGCAGCGGGCCGCTGTCCAAGGTGCTGCAGGACAGCGCACACACAGCCCGTGGCCAGGCAGGGGAAATGCCGCTCTCTTGCCCTCGTGCCCTGATTTGGTGCTTCTGGGTCCCTCTGGAGCCTTTTGATTCGTGGCGATGATTGAGAGAGCCAAGTGGATGGCACGTCCAGCGGTCTGACGTGTATGTTCATGTCCTTGTACGTGGGCTACTCTGAAGAGTGTAGATGAGAAACTTGAAATTTGAATACTTTGTGACTAATGCAATATTTTGCTGGGCTTTCTGGTATTTTATATATATTCATTTATTAAACTCAATCAGGACATTCTCTTTTTTTTGTGTGTAAGTAATTTTTTTTTTTTTGCATGTTGGATATTTAGCTAATTCTTATATAAAGAATCAGAATAGAAAATAACTTGACATTTAGCTATGTGGTTTAGGTGCATGTTATTTGGTGGGTATCACGGTTTGTGTGGTAGCCTGCATCTTCTTTCTAACAAAGTGCTAAAAATACTGCCTGTACTCAATAATCATATATGTAAGCCTTGGCTTAATACAATGAAAGGCTCGTTAACTAGTCTATTTGTATTTAAGATGTCTTTAGCATTCTTGGAGGGTGGCTTTGCTCACAGAAAAAGAGAGATTTTCATGCAGTTGACCAATTATAGCAGATGATAAAAATTAACAAAATTTACACTGAATTACAGTCAAGCATAAACTTGTAATTGGGGTTTGCTTCCCCTTTCCCCAACTCTCCCCAACACCACACACATCCTCAACACAGTCAGTTCTCACAGTAATGTGTGACGATCATGGTGGGTTTCTCAGCCCAGCAAGTTGCGTCTTTCCAGAAAGTACTCTTAGTGATAACAAATAGTACATATCAAAAATGCCCTTGATGCACGAGTATAAACCTCAGACTTTATGTTATCGTTCTTTTATCTGAAACCAGAAGAAGATGAACTATACTTTCAAAATATTCTGTCTTCCACTACATGTCTCGTGGTCTCTGAAGAATATTTTAAATTAATTGCTTTGTATTGCACAAGTCTGTAGGCAGGAGTTGTTTGACCTATCGATCACATTTAGCTATTTTATGTGGTGGGTTTTGGTTTTGGTTTTAATATATAAGTATACTCAGTTTTGGTTTGGTTTCTTTTGTTTTTTTTGGTTTTTTGGTTTTTTTAAAGAGTGTTGTGCTGTAATTAAAGTCTTACTATTAAACTTTTATTGAGTTGCATTGGGGTTTTTGAAAATTTTGTAGAAAATACTGACAATTTTTAACATTTAGAAAACAATTATTTTTGGTGGTATCAACACATATGCATATGCCTTTTATATTGTTTATGTCAGTAGATTTCATGTGTTGTTTAGATGGTTGGGATACCAGTGTTGTCTCACTATAAATCCGTCCTCAACTTATTTCATACGAACACTTCTTAGAGTCTGATGTCTCTATATATTGTTTCCTTGTCTTCATAGTCACATGTTAGTAATGGCTAAACAGTAAATATAAGATAAGTATTTGAATGTGTTACGTATTCAACTAGATGGCGGAACAAATTGGTGTATCTTTATTGAATCACTAAAGTAACAGAGTAACTGAAAATCTGGATCTACACTTCTGTTTTTCTGTTTGAAATTTAATTTAGATTTTAAAAAAGTGTTTAAGAAATCTTGCTATTGCCTATTATAAATTTATGATTATATTTGCAGCAATTTGTCTCGGCAATATCTATAATTTTTTGGTTTCTAGAAAATCATTTTTATATGTATTGTGTCACAGCACAGTATTCAGACAATTAACAGAAGCTGTATTGGCTTGACGTTGGAAGACACAGTTCCTCATTATGACTTGTCAATGTTCTATCAGGGGAAATACTCAAGCTCTGATTCTTAAGGCAGCAGGCAATTGCTCTGAGGAATAAAAGAAAATTCTGGCTACTTCTGATTAAGAACTGGGTCAAATAACTAAGTAGGACATAAAAATGTAAAGGGTTTTAATATTTTTCTTTTTTTTTTTTTTTTTTTTAAAGACAGAGCTTACATCTTTGTGATTAAGTGTCAGAGGCCAGGGCTTTCTTGGCAGATTAATTTCTTATTAATGTTTGAGCAAGATACCAGTCATCATTTTTTACACAGGTTTCTTTAACCTAGAACAAGCTGAGAACATTTAAAATGTGGGCTTTCTTAGCAGTAGTTAAATACTGAAATGTATACTTCAGGTAAGTGCATTATAATTAAAATAACATTGAAACAATTCATTTTCCCTCATAGAATATCAAAGAGGAAAAATTAAAAGATACCAACTCTTCTTATATCAAAATTGCTGAAAAGCAAACTTTGGCTGACATCCTGGGTGCTTAACATGCACACACAGATTTTTGTTTTCCAGGAATTAAATACCATTTGATAATTTCTGATTTGAGGTTTATGGTATTTGTATGAAAATATGTCATAGAGTAGCTGAGTTGTAATACTACTTAGTTGAAAAATGTGTGTCAATAAAGGGTTTCATCATTAAGCATAGATGGTATAGTTGATAGGAATATAGAGTTGGTATTTCTGTTACTGAAGAATTTTTTTTGATCAAAGAACTGTGCTCGACTACTTTTATTTGAGTAAGAGGGTGATTGAAAGTTATTTAATACAATTAAAGTCACATTTCTTCTCAGACGATATCTGGAAATATCAAAGCTTATATGAATCACTACTTTCCTAAGAACTTTTTCCTAAACAGCATATGTAGTCTAATTAGGTTTTGATTTAAAATCTCCGTTAAGCTGGCAGAAAAGAGCATATGAGAAATACAAACCCAAAAGCTCAAATGATAAAAGAACCCTTCAGTTACAGAAGATCACATAGACCAGCATCTGCCACAGAGTTAGATGTTTCAGCTGTACATCTTAATCACATATTTATATGATTATAGTTCTGTGCAAGAGTGATACCTAAGCTACTGAGAAGAAACCCATACAAATTAAACCTTGAAGATCTGTACTGGTGGTCTAATACAAGCAAGAAAACCTCCCACAATAATTACTGAACATTTCTGACTGTCTTGAAATATAATTCTTTATTTTAAAGCTCTTTTTTTTTTTTAATGAATACTATGCTGTATTTTAAAAAACCCCTCAAAATACTTAAATGTTTACATTTTTTAAAACTTTGGTTCAAAATGCTGTGAAATTAATGTGATGGTGTAAATTGATGTGTTCACAATTTGATGTTTTTTGATGTTATTTGTTCATGTGATTTTTTTAAAAGTAAAAATTAAAATATTTTTCAAAACATATTTAAGACAAATATGTGAATGAATTTAGTATAACTCTTCTTGTAGTATTGGTATAATACAAGATGTAACACTGACTATGTTCCAAGGGATTTGTATTTTGGCCTAAAATCCTGGTACTGCAGTCTGTCTCAGTCTCCTGTTTTGAGCTAGATGAATGGTACTGCGCTCAGGGAAGACTGTGCTCATGCTTGTGGGCATTCAATTGCTTAAATGCTTTACTGGATCGGGATCAGATCTCTTCATTCCTAGAAGAGAAAATTCACCAGAGAGTTCTTTCCAGAAGTTTGTTAACCCCACTTAACTTTTAAAAGTTTGCAACTAGCTGATCATCAAGATACTCATCACAATCATGTTGTCAATGGGTATATCATTCCTGATTTAGGAAAAAAAGAAAGGACTAGAGATTACTAGCATAGAGTAGTTGAAGTGGATTCCACCCTAATCAGCAGCCACCACTTAATGTTTCATGGTATTAATATCACATAGTTTGGGACCTCATGGCTCTGCCCTCAATTTCAATTTGTTCACTTGTTCTCTTTACATCAAGCAGTGTGCTTCACATGCACCTTGCAGAGACTGTGACAATCTTGCTTCTTCATTTCAGGTTCTTCTGGGAAAGGTAATCAAAATTCAAATTATAGTTCTATCAGTTATCCTGCCTAAAAATCATTTGGTCTATACTTAGTAATTTATAACTTCAGTCTTGCACTAATATCCATAATGTATTTAGATCTGTGAATGGGCTAAAAGGGAAAAAATAACTTAGAAGCTGAATTTCTAAATATTATTTTTCAATAAGTATCAGTCATAACACCCCAAAAGACAGAAAAATAAAGTAATCCATATGACAAAAAGAAAAAAAAATCTAGATATCCATTACGGATATCCACAAAAAATATAAAAGTTCAGACTCTCTTTGAAGACAGTGGAGATACATAGGTAATTCTAGAGTCTAAGTCAATTCACAATAGAGTGGACATCTAAAATAGGTCAGATGGATTATGCCCTAAAATACTTATTTTATATCTGTTGTCTCTAAAGAGGACATACTGTAATTTTATCTCAGATACAAACACTTCCACCCACTGTTGACCTCAAAAGTCACATTAGATGAATCCTAAAAAAGTGATTTTGGTATGAAAATTAGTTTTGGATGAAATTATCTTCATTTGCAAAATTGAACTGTGAAAAAGTTTGTAAAATCCAGCTACTTGTGCTGTCTTACACCAGCCTAGTGAAATCACAAGTCTCTTTAACTTCTCTGATATCTATATTCTGTTGCTGAAGAATGTGTGAGCTATGCAATATGCTTCTTAGGGATGAGAACAGGAAAGGGCCTTGTATGACATAACAGCATTTTCATCACTTTTTTTTTGAGAGAAGACCAAAATCTTCTACGTATGACTTTTCCAGTTGTTTCTGTTGAGAAACCAGACAATAAAAATTCTGGATCATCTTAATAGACATTTTTGCAGGTAGATCTGCTAGAGATTATTTCTTTTATTCTCCCATCTCTCTTTACAAGGAGGGTGAATTTTTTGGGGGGAGTGTAGTGCCCATATATGAGAATTTCTTCCCTTCGTCCAAATCAGAGGAAACTCCCAAGACTTCCCAAGCTCCCTCACTCTGAAACATGTATTCATAGACATTTATGCCACTTTACTACAGTAAGCATACTGTACTTTTCTATGCACTTTTCACTGTACTTTCCTCTTGTCAGAACTGAAGAGCAAACATCCCTAAGTGAGAATGTGTGTGAGCTTGATTTCCTGTACAGGCATCAATCAGTTAGATGAATACAAATGTAATGAGGCACTGAAGACATGTTCTGGCTTCTAGAGAGATTTGATTAATGTGCTGATATGTTAAAAAATAAAGAACAGATTTATTTTTGAATTTTTGATTTGACCTTGCTTGCAAACAGGGTAGGTATATGAAATATGTGAATTTCTTCTTTAGAATATGCACACTAAAGAGCTATATCCAACAAGCTCCCAGTCCCTAATGACAAAAAGAATAGGCCATGATGTAAGTGGCTCTGAAGTTGATCAATACTTGATATTCTCCCACCCTTCATCTCATCTCGTCTCATCTCCTTCATCCAAACTGATAGACATGTCAAAAGCCGTGTTTGATATAACATTGGCCTGAAGCCTTTATGGAACAACCTGGCATGACCCTTTGAAGCTGTGATTGAATGCAACGAAGTTGTTGGGATGAATGGTTATGATAAATGCTGAAATGACAAGCTTCAGCAATCATATATGAATATTTTTGTCCTTTGAAGTGTCTTTGAGAGCCCAATTGAAGTGTTCACCTTTAATATATATTGATTTTGAGAGCTGATTCAGACGTTTCATCTTTAGAAGAAAACCTCATGATTAAAACAATAGTAGAGAAGATCTGAAGTTACCTGCAAAAAACATGTTGAATTATAGGTTTTTAGAAGTTCAGTCTAGGTTTTTAGAAGTTCTTGCAGTAGTTTGGAAGCCATTGTGGGTGTTTTAAATGACTTCAGTGAAATTAGAAGGAAATGGTACCAGACAGATTACAAATAAAAAAAAAGTTAAAAGTTTTCACTTTTGGTATATGATATTGGCATTTTTATTATTTTTTAAATGTTGTTATTTAAGTAATTTCATTATTAAGGCATTATATTTTCAAATATATCCATTACAAAATTTTAAAAAGGGAAAAAAAGAATAAATTGTATTATGTTTGCGTTTTGGAATGTGCAATATATTACAGCTTTTAGGAGATATTTTCCATGGAGGAAGTATGATATCTAGAGTGCTTTTTAAATGCATGTTTAATTCTTGTTGATCCTCTGCATGTTAGATTAGATGTTGCCTTCAATTTGCCTGAACACTTATGTAAATGGTATCTTGGGCCTGTCAACAGACTTCATCTCTGTTAAGCATCATAATGAAGTATCGTTATTACATTTTAAAGATATTTGCAGTCCAGAATCAGAGGGCATTCTTTATTAAGGGGATGGGAACAAGATGAGATATTTAGAAAAATATTTTTCTTATTTTATTCATTCCCTTAAGAGAATAAGAGTTTCCAGAGTTTGCTGATTGATGATTTGCTGATCATTGCTCTACATTGTTTAGCTTCCTCTCTCTATTTAATGAGTTACATTTACAGGTTCTCCTCAAAAAAATGAATTTTGTATGAAACATATTTATTTAGATAAATACTTGGATTTCAAGGGAGAAATTGAGCAACTCTTAAATACTTTTAAATCTGTATTAAGTTAATCACTTATGTCAGAGACCTCTGTGTGTAGCAAAAGACAACTAAATGTAAGATGATATATATAAAAAATTTATTAATGTAAACTTATTTTTCATGATGAACAGTGTACCAGATGGAAAAGCTTTTGCTAGTGTGGAAAGTATATTCTTAACTCATATTATATGATTTATTGTGCTCATGAGTCAAGAACATATAATTTTTTTACTAGTATAACTTCATTTAGAGGGGTATTTTTTTCACTGTTGAAGTTACATTTTCAAAGGCACTAAAATCACCTCTTCTGAAACAAATGTTTGTATTTGTATACACACACACTGGATTAAAAAACCAGATGTTCTTTGAAATAAAACCCAGCTTGTAGAACAACAGAAAAATGGCAAATGAAAAGTGCAATTTGTTTTTAGGCTACTTATATAGGGAATAAATAATACAAGTATATATATTTTAAAAATATACCCACAAAAATTACATGCAAATTTCCATGAATACTCTTAGCATTGCCTTCACATAAATTTGTTGAAACTGTGTTTCTGTATAGAAGGGCTTTAGGATAATGAAGACATACTCATAGCTGGAAGTAAAAATTCCTGTGTATTGAATGATTTGCAACTTACTATGCAACTGACTGTGGTGAAATCTGGTGTAGCACATCTCGCTTCAAAAGTAAATTATTTGTGAAATAGAAGAGAACTATAAGTTCTAGCATGTATTATCAAAATGATGAAAATAAAATTGTGTATGTCAATTGTAATCTTTATAGTAAAAACATCTACAAATAATCCCAAATCCATGCTTTGGTAAAGATTAAAATCTGTGAAGGGTTTGAAGAGAAGCAGTACTGTGACATCTACTCAGAATACTGATTGTCAGTAAACTCCTTAAGCAAGTTTCTGGTGGTTTTTCAGTGGCATGTGTCTGTACTGATTCTAGCCATGTCAAAGCCAGGCAATCAGTGTAATCAGTGGAAAAAGATCCATGTCATCAGAGCCTCATTGACTGCCTTTTTATTATTTAGTAAAGTATTCTAAATGCATCTACTTTAGGATATTGTAAATTTTATACCTCTAAAGGTATAAACGCATCCTTTCATGTTTTTCCTTTCGCACTACATTCATGCTGTAAATATTGTGGTACAGTGCTTTAATGAGAGACTGGGCAGTTTTTATTACAAGAAAGACTTTTTGCAGAAAGGAACAAGTATGGGAAGCTCACGGCATCCTGTACGTGGGGATGCCCCAGCACGTGCTGCCTGCCTGGAACTCAGGAGCTCTGCCCTGGAGCAGGGCCAGGGCTGAGGATATATGAGGATTAGATTCCACTGGCTTGAGGTTCTGCACTTAAAAAAGGGAAGCAAATCAAAAACATAGCCAAGGTCCCCTGAGATGGCTTTTAATATTCTTCTTGCATCCAGAGATGAGAGATGTTCATTTCCAGTCCTGTTCTGCTATGGAGTTAAAGTCTTGATGTAATATTTCTACAGAGAACCTGACAGAACTTGGACCAGTATTATGAAGTAGGAGTTTCTGAACAAGGTACATTTGAAATATTACCCAAATTATATTGAAAGCAGAAACATTTTTTGTATTTTTACTTTCTTTTTTTTCATTTATGCTTTCTGACGTAACAATCCTTGGGGAAATGACCCCTATTATAAGCGGAGTTTAGCTAACAAGATATAGTATAGTGCTGGAGTTCAGGAAATGAAGCTTCCTGTTTTATATTCCAATTCAGTTAGACGTGCATTATAGTTTCTTTTGTCTCTATTCAAATCTCATAATTGTTAAAGCTGAAACTTAAAAATGCACATTTTTTGTTGCAACCTCACTATATTAATGAAATTAAATCATTGGTGTAACAATAGCTTTTCAAAATCAAGATACTGAGGTTACTTCCTGGGACAAGACAGGAGTAAATGTACTGCAAGCCAATCTCTGTATGACAAATATGAATTTAAAATAGTATTTTATTTTAATTTGTAAATATAGGCCAATTTTCTTTAGTCAGCAATGTACAATGACATAAACCAGGACTAACTCCATTGAAATAAATGGCTTTACTTAAACGTAATACTGTTTTGAGAGGAGGAACATGATATGCTTTAAAACTCAAATATATGAATTCAGAAAGACAGTTTTGACTCAGATTGATTTGCTTTACAAACCTTGTACAAAAAGCAATATTCAGAGTGCTTCAAATGCTCATTTCCCTGTCTTTGACTGGCATTACTAATTTGTTATTGTTGTTAGATTAATGTTTTTTCCCCTCTTCTTTGTTGTTGTACTTGGTCTTGATTGTGTTCTCTTATTCTATTGATTTTTCAGGCACTGCTGTAGAAAAATATTATGAGCTTAAGTTGTTCAGCTATCCAGGGAGAGGAAAACCTTGAAGAAAACAAAGCAAAATTATTTTCCTTTTCCATCCAAGAGTGTAGGTCATCCACCAGGGTTAAAAGGAGAGATGATGATCGGTAGTATCGCCAGTTTAAATCCAGATAAGATGCTTTGATTGGTACAAAGACACTCTGCATTTATGCTGGCATAAATAGAGCTAAAATTTAAGCATAAGTTGAAGAATTGATCAGGTAATGGAAGTTTAGCTCTGTGGTACATTTCAACACTCATAAAAAGGTAGCAATTTTAACAATGACTCATCTTAAATAGAAATTACAGGTTTAAGACACACGTATGTGTGTGTGTGTGTATATATATATATGTATATATATGTATATGTCTTAAAGGAGGTGGAACAAGGAAGTTATTGAAGTAGGACCAAGCATTCTGGAAAGGCTAGGACAGTCCTGAAGTAGAGTCCTATGGAAATCTGTAATGTCATGGATTATGGAAAATTAAGAAGTACAAGAAAATGTAACAATTGTTCCTAAATAGTCTTCTCCTTTTCCAAGATCTGTTTGTTTTCTGACTGTGTGAAAGTGTAAATTACTTAGGGTATTTTTTTTCTTTCATCAATATTTCAGAAAGGTTCCACAGTAAAAGTAGAATACACATGCATCTATTGTTGGGCTGCCCACTGACCCTGTCTTTCATTGGTCTTCACAATGCATTCGTAGAAACCCATTGTGGAATTACTTTTGTTTCTGCTTCTCTATTTGTAAGTAAGAAAGTTTATTGCTCTGCTTACGTGTAGTGTTTTTTAAAGATCAGGATATTTTGATCACTGTGATTATCTGGGAGATCAGGTGATCAGATTTTTATTACTGTTGTATAATGTGGTTTTTAGATTTTTCTCTGAAATATTTTAAAGTGCAGAATGATGTTAGCTTGTGCAATATAAGCATGAATTACAGTGACTTCCCAAATATTTCTTTAAAACTTTATTTTAGTTTCTGGTGTTTTGTTTGTTTCTAATTGCTGCAGAAACAGTTCTCCTTCAATTATGGTGTGAAAGTAAATATTTATGGCACTTTTTGGGTTTTTTTAACTCAACAGTTTTTAATACAAGTCTGATTTGAAGAGAGTCAATGGAAGTTTGGGATGGAAGAGACCTTTGTCTTCTCTTACAGTTGTTTAGATCTGTAGGAGGAGGAGATGTTTTGCAGCTAGCAGAAAATATTTGCATCTCAGAGCTTTACCAAAACCTTAACTGGCAGGGAAGATCAGTAGCTCATAGGAAGGAATATGACAGCTGTGAATATCAATAAGCTTTTTTTTTTTTTTGGTTCCTCTTAAGTTGTACTCCTGGGTACAGGGTAAAGTATATATGAATACAGAGACGTTTGAAATGGTTGTATGATACGTTCAAAAGAGAAGCAAAAAACCTGAAACTCTTTAGAGGTTTTATTTTTTCCCCTGCAGGTAAAGGCACTCTTGGGGAACTCAAATATTACAGTAATTCAGCAGTTCAGGGGCCTGTAGCATCATCAGATGCACCTGTGATATTGCTCAGAGGGCTGGTCCTGCTTCAAACTCTGTTTATGATTTTGTGTCTTAATAGAGTTAAAAGGCAGCTATTTATTTCTTACTGAGTCTGTACACACTGGGCAGTGCACAAATCACAAGCGCCTGAGCTGGTACAGGCAGATGCCCTGAGGCTGTGTCTCCATCAGCATTTCAGTTCAGGTCTAGGGTGGGCTTTTGAAACCTCCCACTCACTCCCACTGCCACTCTTACTGCACCCTGATTCACCACGCAAGCTGGACTGCTGTCTGCTGAAAGCAAAGGCAAGCAGGCGCCCCAGGAGTGCACCTATAATAAGCTGAAGGCACTAAGGGATGTGCAGTCCCTGGAAAGGACTAGGGCTAGCCCAAAGTAAAACCGAAGAAAGACATGTAATGTGGGTACCAGGCTCTTGGCACTGTTTGAGTTTACGAAGTGTCTCGACAGAGCCACACTCTTTGTTAATATTCATATAGCTGTAGTTCGAGAGACTGAAATTCGACCTGCACATAATTCCCAGAGTATCTCAGCAATTTCTTTAGGACTGCATCTCAAGGCTTTGAGCCAAATTGCTGAAATGATTCACTGCACCTGGCTCTATATAATCATGGCATCAGTGATCATGCATTATCCTTTTTTAATTTTTTTGTTTTGATCTTCTGTTGGCATGCCTGTGGAGGTGATGTAGATTTTTGCTCTATGCTTTCCCTGCATCTGCCAAGCCTCTGTGCAGCAGAGCCACTGCAGCTCTGCTGCATTTTGGGTCTGCCTCTGTCCTCACCGCGGATTTAACAGCACCTTCCCAACACACAGACATAAGGCTGAACAGAACAGCCAGAGCTTCTTTATGGCAACTCTCGAGTTTTTAGGTTCAGAATGGTGCAAAAATATCTAAATAATCATGAAAAGGAAAACTTTTTGTGAGGGAAATTGGAAGCAGTGAAACTAGTCTGTCCTGTTACAATACTACCCTTACTATGTTCTAATCTATTTTCTTGTTTCCTGCTAAAATAATAATAAAAAAAAGACTGATCCAGTGTTCAGGCTAGATTTTAGGTAACCACTGAACTGAAAATTAGTTATGCAGGAAAGCCTAAGTAGCTGATTTTCTTTTTTGGTTATGTCAATTTCTACATACGTGCAAAGAATTAATTTTCTTTGGATTTCTTCAGCATACAGGACAAAGCTGTGTCTATGTTATGGATTCATACTATTTTTCTTCACAGAGTAAAGCTTTTTTCTTTGAATGATTAGAAAGTACTGTGCTATTTCACAGTACTATTTCGTTAGAAAATAGGACATTGGAAGACTATTTCCCTGCTGATAGAAAATTTGCTCTTAGTATGAGGAGCTACTACCATCCCAGTTTTTATTATTTACGTATTTTTATTGCAATATGCTCAGTAATTACAGGTCATTGCTTTTGAACCCTGAGAATTCATGCCATATATTGAGTTGGTTTGAAGTAAATTTACTGGACTTCTAGGAAGAAAATTAGTTCTTCTAGGGGTCATATTCTAATAGTAACAATGTTCCTGACGATCTGTGGGATTGAATGTTTTTAGCCTTTGGTAACCATCAGGAAGCTTTCTTGCTTTTTCCCCAACTCAAAACCTGAGTAGGGATAGAAGGAAGCAAGAAAAGTGATATACTGACCTAACAAAAATGGATAAAGAAATTGGCTGCAATCATATCTGTGTGTGTGATTGATCAAAACATGAGGGGAATACCTGCCAGGTGATCACTTCCTGCACCACCAGATATTACTGAGCTGACCAGGAACTACAAGGGACACCAAGCAGCAGAGACAAGACATGGTCCAGCCAGCAGGAAAAGCAGTCAGAGTGGCAGACATCCAAAACGGAAGATGTTTAACTAAGGTCAACATAAGAGTAGACAGACAACATATTCCCATAAGACTTCAGTCAAATGTGTCTCAGGTTATACTCCTGTTGCTTTACCCTGAAGCCTGAAGGAGCTGATACTGAAGAATCAGAAAACTGAAAAGAGTGTGTTTTTTGGCAAGCAGGCTGTAGGAACTGACAGACTACACTGCTCAGTGACCTGCTCTGGGAATAAGCTTGGAAGGTAAAATGAATTTTACACCAGACCAGAAAATTGTTTGCAAGCTTGTGAAGTTTCTTCTTAATTCACATTACGCATTAGTCAATTTATCATGCTTATGATTCAATTCTATTAGTATATTTTCATACACGAGGGGGTATCTTACTGTTAGAGATAAGTTTCACTTTCAAAGGCACTTAGAATGGTGTTCAAAATCTTAATTTTCTCTAAATGTGTAGCAACCCTACCAAAATTTCATCAAAATCTGGCTCTTGCTATGTTTCATACATTAAATCTGTTGGTTCTTTGTAATAATAGAGTTAAGATTTCTCTTCCTATAGTTTTTACTGATTTTTTGTATAGCTTCTCTAAGATTTTTTTTCTTGTATCTAGTGGTAAACTGCTAGATCAAAGTGGAGACTAGGGTGGAAGGAGATGATTGCGTTCATAAGAATTATATTAAAGAGGTATAGCTAAACCGGTAATCACATCCAGGAAAATATAATTTTGAATATATTGAAATACTAGTAGAGGGATATGTTGCATATTTGCTCCTTTCACGTACGGTTTTTGGTCTGTATTGATGGCTACTGACTGATGAAGGCATTTAAGTGCAGCTTCTTGTTTGACAGAGAATGATTTTTTTTTTTTTTTTTTTGTATATTGCCCATATGAATGAGAATGTCTGTACATGTGCTGTAATACAAGAGTTTCCTACAGCTCTGACGCATTACAATGTGGGCGTTACCTGTGATTCTTGGCAAAAAGGATGAATGTATCAAGTCTTCATCCATTAACCTTTTGCTGTTAGCAGCTGTTTCTTGTAGACCCTGTTTCACACATTACTGTTATTTTAATTATCGAAAGGACATTGGTACAGGCCATGCTTCCTGGTTTGATGCAGCCAAGGTTGTGCTAAATACATTTCCAGCTGGTGCCCACCAGTGGTGAAGATGTCGATTGAAAACATCTTTTAGGGTATAGCTATTCTTTTCCCTTTGTTGTTCTTCATTACCTAGTCTTTTCTTTTTTCCCCTCCTTGAGCTCTCTGCCAAACCAACCTCTCCTGATAAGTTTGACTGTGGGTCTTTGATGCAGTAATATTCTGTACTAAGAAGGACAGTTTTCTGAAAGGCGGAATCAAATATGACTATCCATGACTGAAGACCTGCAGCTGAAAAGAGTGGATTATGATGTATAGAAGCTGGGATAAGAATAAGCTGTGTGTCCATGAAATAGACGATGATAACTGCAGAGGTAGCCTGACTTTTCATTTATTGTATGTGTTGGTTTGATTCTGGCTTGCTGTACTGTGAGGAACTTTTATGTATAAATCCACAGAAAAATCAAAGTATTTCCTTAAAAATGGTGTTACCTTTCAACTCGGCAACATCAAATATGGAGTTCTGTATCTTAGATTTAAATAATAATGAAAAACAAATGTCTGTTTTAAATACGCAATTTTCAGTTTTGCTTAATTCTTTATTTGTTTTATGAAGCGAGTTAAGTAGTTATATAATTTACTTTATTTGTGATTTACATTTACTTATTCATTATGTCTTTTTAACCTCTTCATTTAAAGGTGCCAGGCTTCACCCCTAAAAAATTAAACCTCAGCCTTTATGCCAGTACTCTTCCCTTTTTCTTCTCTTTCTCAACAATGTATTTACTTTAGATTGTAGTTAGTGCCAGAGAAATATTTTCATTGATCTATGCATATCAAGAGGGTCTTCCCCCCTTCAGTGGTTATACTGGGTTTTTAATTCTTGATGAATTATTTCATATGGTTCTTTCCCCTGTGCTTCTATTAGGCTTGGCAGTGCTGCATTCCATCTGCCATTGTTTCCCCTTTCATTGAGCTCTTCTAAGCGACCCAAAAGCTCCTTGGCCTGCTTTGGCCTTAATTAGTCTAAGACTTGTTGTGTCCGTTGTAAACATTTCCATCTTACTGTCAGTCCCATTTCCAGGTGATTAATAAATAGATTAAACACTCTCATCCTTTGTAAAGAACCTGAGGGCACCCTGCTGCTAACCTTTAGCCACATGGAGCAGTGACCACTGATAATGCATTCTGCTTCTGTGTTCTCCTTTTTGTAGTTGTTTTCTGATCAATGACAATGCTTTACTTCGCATTGTGTGATTACTTAGTTTCTCTAATTGCCTTTTGTGGGAAGCATTCTCAAAGGCTTTTTGGATGTCCAGAAAACTTGTATCTGCCAGTTCTTTCTTATCTGTTATTTATTAGCACACCAAAAGAATACTAATAGGTTAAGGACACATATAAGGTATTAAGGCTTCTAACTTTAATCCACATATTAACACTTTTGCTTTTAATTGGCTCCTCAATTTTTACTGTAGTAATATATGTGTGAAGCTGAATTCTTTCTCGGTTTCTCTCAGGAGTTACATGAAGATCACTGCTGTCCTACACGATTCAAACTGATACAAACTGATTTCAATGGGAAATCGTGTAATTGTGGATTTCTTTTGGTTAATCTTAAATTGCTTTGGGAGCCTTGAATAAACAGTATCCCATTCTTGAGATACACTGATCTTTTATTTATTGATTCGTTCCAGCAATTCCTCGTATGATCATCAAAGTTCCTTATATTGGAAACTCTGGTCTATCCTCAGTGCTATGATTCAAAAAGCAGTGTAAAAAACAATATGCTTTCTCTTCTATATTCTTATCTTATTTAGTTTCTCCTTTAACTTATTGGGAGGGGATTCATGGTCTCTCTTGGTCGTATTTTTGTGCCTAATTACTACATATATTCTCATTTAGTCATCCCACTTCCCTCTTCAGATGTACCTGTCATTGTTTATGCATCTTATACACCATAAATGCTTTGTGCCAGGTGCACTGTAAAATCCACAACTCTTGCACTCCCAAAAATAACTTGAAGCTTCCATGTTCAAAGATCTGATAGGGTTGAAGTGTAATTTATCTATTTTATTTTTAGCTCTGTACCACTTGGAAGGGAGAGTAATAGGTTTTCCTCAAATATGGGTGCAGAATTGGAGCCATGTGTGCCGGGTCATGCAATAGCGTCATAGCTGGAAAGGGAACAGCAAGGTAAACTTAAATTCTTATGAGAAATCTAGGACAAAAAAGAACCCTGGGAATTCTTATTGATATACTGCTTCTAAGTACTTGTTTTCCAAATCTTTCTTCCTGTATGTCTCGCATCTATGCACACACATGCCTCATCTTCTCAGGCATTGCTTTATAAAACCATTGTAATATGCCTGGGTTCTGTCCCCATTCCTTCAGAGCAATGAGCAGGTTTGGGGTTTTTTTAAAAAACTCTCTCCTCCAAAAATGCAGCAGGCTTGGGGATGCCATTCTCTGCTATTTGTGTAATTGCTTGCTAGCTGGAGAACTCAATTAAGAGGTAGAGAATTTGCTGGTGTAATGTTTGGTGTCCTCCACAGCTTGAAGATATTCAAAGGCACTTGAACATAGTGAAGCAGTGGGAATAACATCAAGTGACAGCCGAAAGGCTTTAGATGAGATATATGTAGCGATAAATTGCTCTGCCTTCAAAACCATTTGGTCTTTTTCTCTGTATTTTGAAATTTTGAGTTAGATTTTGCTGAGAACTGTTTTTAATGACTAGTAATATTTCTGAAAGTATTTTGATAAAAAATCTCCAACCACATGTTCTGAATTATTTTTGATCATATATGTCTTGACATCTCTTTCACCTCATACAAAACTCTGCTGCTGCACAATCCCCTCCTCCTTTGGGCAAAGAAAGGTGCTTTGATGCCACAGAAAGTGTGGAGTAACTGTTCAAACTCTCCTACCTATCACATTAATGATTTTGGATTTAGGACAGAGCAGTAGTGGAAGAGCTAGCCTGTTTGAAACCATTCCCACCTGAGTATACCTACAATATATGCCCTTCAGGGAAAGTTTTAAACCATTAAAGGCTACAAGCTTTGGAAACTTTACCAAAGCTATATATATGCAGCAAAAGACCCAGAGGAACTTTTGCCTCAGTAATAGCTTCTTCTGGGTCTTCCAGCATACACCAGGGCATATTACAAACATCAAAATATGCTCAGTGGGTACAGGCTATATTTCAGTTCCTCAAGGGATGTTTTACAGGGATGGAAATAGAATCCCTTCTCTGTTCTACTCTCATAAGCATTCAAGTAGGAACTACTTAGGAGGACAGTCTCAGGAAACAGTGTCTAAAGGATATTAAGAGGAATGACCTGGCTTTCAGAGATGCTAAGCACTCATATGCTGAGTTAGGACAGCAATTAGGATCTAATTTCTATCACGTGCAGAAAGTTAACACGGGAAGAAATACTTTTCAATGAAACCAAGATGGTTTAATGTACTTGAAAGGAAAACTGTAGTCCTTTTTGGACATGAAATATTTTTTTCAGTTTTTTGGTGTTTGTCAGTGATCATTCTGGATACTTCTGTAAAATCTTCTTTCGGCCACAATAAATAATAAAGTATTCCTTTGTATCATTAAAGTGTGTTTTGTTGGGGGGGGGTTATTTTTTTTTCCCCAAACATACAATAGAAACAGTGAAGAGAGAATGATTTTTAATAATTGTGTTTACTACAAGTGGTTCATCTAAAGATGTTGTTGATGCAGTAGCCAGGTGCAATGCCTATGTCTCTTTACATGAGAAAGAACATGCTCTCATGGACTGACAGGAGCTGAGTTCTCCGGATGGAAGAAAAGAAATTCAGACAGTGTGGTGTGCAGATCCCTTTAATGTAAACCTGAGCTGCTTAACTGACTTAGTACTAGGGATTTTGTGCTTGCAAACAAGTCACTTCAAGTTGACATCATGTCAGGTTTTGCATTCTGTTTGGATGTGATCAGTCTTACATGCAGGGGCAGGGGATTTTGTGATAAAGTATTTCTGCTTTCTGTTTAGGTAGAAAAAGATGATTGATCAAGTGGTGGAAAGGTATTATAATAAAAAAAAAAGATGTAATTTGATTTGCTTTCCTGGTTAAGCAGCATATTAAAAGAAGTTCTTGCACTCACTATGTAAAACAGTGACAGTAGAAAAATGTTTGGAGAAATCAGTCCTTACACACTACTTTTCAAAAATTTTCTGAAGGTCAAAAGCTTTATCACACAGTTTGTGAACAGGTTCGATATTGTTTTCTTCCTTTCTGTAATGAAAAAAGTACCTACTTATCATTTACCTAGTTATGCTGTTTTAATGAAAACCCTTTTACCCAAATGTTTTCCAAAAGATTGTCGTCGACAAGGTGAGCCCAAATTTTTTAGGTAATATTTCAGTCAAGAGAAGTGTCCCACAAAGGCTCATTTTTTTCTTCTTCTAATAGTCACCTCCCTGAGAAGAATCAATTGCTTGCCAGAGGTAGTCTCCTCTTGCAGAAGCTCACCATTCAAGGGGTGAAAGAGCACACATACCACCTTTACAGAGTGGAGGCACTTTCCATACTGCTGCCTTTTGAAACAGGTGCAGCACTAACTGCTTCCTTGTAGGTGGCGTTCCGTGGACATAGCATTTCAGGTGAGACCTTCTAGAACATACTCTGGGGCATGTTCATTTAGCACTTCATGAAAGGAAATCAATTGACTGGCTTAAAATAATCCCTTCTGGTTTCCCACCACAAAACGGGATATATTTTGCTCTGTCTGGCCTGGCTCTAAGATATTTCCATGTACAAGATGTTCCCATGTGCTGGCAGTCACTAGCAGTTGAATCAGTTCCTTGAGATCATCATCAAGAATAAGCAGCAGTAACTCATAGTTTTGCTTGTGGCTGGCATTAAGATCAAGCTGAAATACACATTTTGAATGAGCATTAGAGAAAAGGGTTAACTATCTTTTTGAGCGGTATAAGTGTTCTCTCTACATAGCACCTATTTTCCAAGTTTTTTTTCCACTCAATCAACAAAATTAGCATTAAAAGCATAATTAATGAGCTCCCTATGTCCAAAAGGGAACCAGGGAATGGCTGTTTCGGAAAAATGCCTTTCACTTTTTTGTTTGTTGTTTTATTTAATAGGCAGAAGATTATATATTTTCATGCATCTTTTAGCTTTTAAAATGTAGAAACTGAAATGCACTCGAGGACATTGAAACTGCGCCTGGATTAAGAGTGTGCATAAATGGTCAGAATTCAAGGTACATTAAAATAAAAAATGTTATAAACATCTCAAATACTTCTGAACTGGAAACTCGATTGGCTATTACAGGAAGTTTAGACTGACTACAATGTGATGCTTTCTCTCTGTAATCTCTGTAATACTACATTTATGTAATGGAGTTTACAAAAAAATCTTATATAAAAACCTGGATGGATGGCTATACGCAATAAAAAATATTTTGTGCATGAAACCTGTTTTCTGTTTTGCTAATTCAGGGATCAAGTATGGTATCGCAGAACTTAATGGATCTAGGAGATCAAGTGTGTTTATTTCAGGCTTTATGAGGGTTAGTGAGTGCCTATTAATTTCATAGGTTTCCATTATACTCCTGGGGATTTATTTTTTGGGTCAGTTTTCTCCAAAAAGGCAAAATAATTTGCTTACAGAGAAACATATTTTTTATTTTTGAGGGACCAAACGCACACTGGCAGGAAAAGTTAAAAGCACCTTCTCAAAGATTGATTTTTCTATATTATAATGAAGAGTTTTATCTGGAGTTTAATGATGTTCTCTGTTGTAAATTTGTATTTAGGGTTACTACACACTTTAGGCTGATAATTGGCCATTATTGAGTTAATAAAAACATTAAATGACCTGTCTTTTCTTAATGTAAAAAAGCAATAGGCCAATGTCCCTTTGGAAGGTCTGAGTGATGTAAAATATAGTACAAGTGAGGTCTGTTAAATCACTTTTTGATTCCAGTTATGAACAGAATTTGCAAACAAATTATGTTTCCTTCAGTACTTTGTGCTTCAACCTAAAAGATGCTGATCACTCATAAAAGAATTAGATTTGCTAACACGAAAGTGCGTTGAAGTAGTGGCCTTGGATAAGAATTGCGTAAATTACTTTATTTTCCATACTGAATTTTTTTATGAAGAGGGAATTTTCCAATGTGACCTTTACAAATGTATTCAATCTGTGTATTGATCCAGGGGCTGAAGATGACCCAGTAGACCTTAGAAGTGATATTTAGCTTAGAGTTGTTTTTCCTTGTCTGGAAAAGAAAAAAGGAAAATAAAAGAAAAAATAAGCATCACCAGGCATCCCTGAATTATATTTGTCTCACTGGTAGAGAGCTAAATCATGACTCCTTTGTAAAGTCTGAATAAACAAGCTTTATGAGGGGTTTTGCTAGGATTTGAAGGGATCGAAAGAAATCCCCTTATGGGCTGCAGAACGCTTGGGATGTAATTCATCTTAGCAACTTTTGCTGTCCGAAAGCTAAGTGTCTGGTTAAGCAAGTTAACTTGGCTCCCTACATGGTTAATGGGGAGAAATGGTTTCCTCTCTCCTCTAAATAGGCATTTAAAATAGATGGGTTGAATTACCCTCTGGAGTTTCTTCATTCCCTCCATTAATTAGGGAGAGATTCATCAGTTCTAGCTTTAATGTCTAGAAGTTAGACTTCAAAGGCTTAGTTAAACACTGTGTAACAAAGAGGAAAAAACAGCATGTCCAAAGAATTGTCCATCTTCCTCTAATGTGGGCATTTGTGATAGCGGAAATAAATGTATGAAGGGACCCTAAGGTGACAGATATCTAAGAAAGATGGGAGGTTAGGCTAGATAGCTAAAATTAAAGGACATGAATTTCTCTCTGGTTACTTGGGCAGCAGGTTAGCCACAAAAACTGCAGATCAGGTGTTTCTGTGCTCTGAGGAAAGTAGGGCTATGAATCCATCATGTTATAGATGTGCTGCTGATCTCCCATTGCCTTTTCTCCTGATTTTGTGTTAGGAAAAAAAGCTATATGGTACTTCAAAATACGTTTGAGAAGTGAAGTGCCTCTGCAGGATGTCTCTGCATCAGAGCCTTCTGCACAGTGGAGGCTCTTGATTGCTGTGCCTTTGGATGCTTTCCACAGACACTCTGCTGGTTTAGATGTCTAAATGATGTGGGGCTGTTGTTTGCAACATGACTTTGCAAGTGAAAATACTACATTTGCTACGTGCCAAGGAATGTAAGTTCATATTATTTTTCCATGCAAAAGCAAGGATTAGAGAATCTAATGAACTGAAACGCTCGAGATGTACATGGTTCCCCTTCTTAGCAAATGGTGTTTTTCTGCATAATATTCTTTGTACTTCTCTACCATTCAGTGATTTCCTTTTAACCCACACTTAAAAACAAGCTTATCTTTAGCAGCAGTCTGGATTTCAGTACTAGGGTTTTTTTGAGAAAAATTTCGACTGTTTACTATCAATGAGTCCTTGCTGCCTAGTTTGACTGCAAACCTATTTCTCTAGGCTTTGGTTTAATGAGTAAATTAGTGCAATGTCAAGTAGAATACAGATGTGCAGGGAGCTATCCACTAATTGCCTGTGTGCAGATGCTTGTTCTCTGACAGTATTGAGAGCAGTTCAACACTACTTATTCTACCCACATTGTCAGTATTGTTCAGCAAACATATGAAAATACTGAAAGACACATTAAGAGATGTTTTTCTTCACTCTCTTTCTCTTTCTCCCCACTCCCTCCCTTTCATCCAGGGTCACACGGAGAAAAGTGTGGGACACAAAAAGAACAAACACTTCTCTAATTGCCTCCAGGCAGCTGTTCATAGGAGAGGGACAGTTAAAAGTTGAATAGTAACAATGGAATGGGGAAAGCCAAACTAAAGTTAAAGCTGCAGTAATGAGCCTATGATCTTCCGCTTCCATACCCTTTCTTACCCAAGCAACTGTAATAAGATTATCTTAAAGTTCCTTAAGGTTATCCTTAAAAGTAATCCTGGTGATCATGTGACCATATTTTATTGTCTTTATTCTAGCTTTTTTGAGTCCTGGACTTGATCTTTATATTTTCATTCTCCATACATCTCTTTCCATGACTGTATCCATGACTCTTGGAACTATTCTGATTGAAAACCAAACCAAGAAAGGAATGGAGACTAGCAGTTTATCTAACCTTCTGAAATAAAAATTAATGTTTCTCTCAAAAGCTCAAGCTGAGCCAAAATATTTAAAGATTGTGAAAATTTGCTACAATTACATTTCTTTTTTTACTTGATTCTTTTTGCTTTAGTAAGGTTTATACTTTCTTGTGGTCCTCAGAAACAAAGAGAATGAGTACTTGCCTCTTTCTTTCTGCTGTGAGAATTATCTCCAAACTGCCTCTAAAGAGCACGACTTAAGGACATGACACTCGGAAAGAAAAACGCAATGCCAAGAGTTAGCCTTATTTCAATGCAGTTGATACTACAAAGCACTTATCTTTATTAGGGAATCTTCAACGAACATATCCATATTAGATCTCCTTCCTTTTCTTGTACCCTGGTTGCTAAGGAGAATGAATGATAAACATAAGAAACATGCCTGATTAGCAGCACAAATGTAAGGATCAGGAAGATCAGGCTGAGAACCGTGCAGAGCTCGCCGAGAGGAAGAGGAATTTGTTCTGTATTATACCGAGGTGACAAGAGATTTTAAATTCTAAACCTCACAGTTGCAGTATTTATAAATAAGGTTTCTCCAGGTAGTTTCTGTGTTATTCTTTAAATATTAGACAAAAAATATTTGCTATTTTTCTGTTTCATCTATTTTCCTAACATTTGTCTATTTGTCTATCTGACTTTTGTGTGAATAAGCATCTGTCACTGACTGAGCCTTACATCATCTTTTGTCTCATCAAATGGATGTTCAGCATATGGTAGAGGAAAGTAGAAGACTTAATAAGGCATAATTGTGGCATAATGAGGAATTACAGTAGAGACCACTGGAAAAGTGGTCACTTCTGCTAAATACTTAAGTGAAAAAGAATAAGGAATGAAAAGAGTTGACATGCTAGAAGAGGAAAGAAAGGAGAAATTATTTAAAAAACATAAACTGGGTTGTAGCACATAGTGTTGGTTTACAGGGGTGGTATTGCAGGGCGAAGGAAACAGCTAATAACCGAGACAGAAGTCTGTGTCCATGTTGAGACACTTATATGTGCTTATTCAAGTAGTTTACCTACTGCACTTCCAGATACATCTTTGTCATAGTCACGTGTAATGGAGTAGGAGAAGGAAAAGGAAGAAGGAAATCTAGGAGAAATATGAGAAATCTTTATCTGTTGCGAGGCTGAACAAAAAATTAAAATATGTCTTCACATCTCCCAGATGCAGCTTGAAAGTCAGATGTAATTTTATACTAGTTATAGTAATTTTATCAAGTTCAAGCAAATTTCATGCTAAACTAGGTAAACTTCTGTCTACATAAAGCAAATGACACACTTTAAACATCATGATGTGGTTATAGAACTTTTAGAAAGGGAAGAAGAAACATAAAAAGTAGCTGCAAAATAGTAGTTTGCATTATGAAATTTTCAGAGCAACACTGTACAATTCATTGAAATAATTAGTAACAGCAGCATCGAATACTATAATGATCTACAGTGCACAAAGGATGGGCTTGACATTTTAGAGAAGCTAGAGTAAGTCTTGAATAGAAAAATCGAGTGATATCATAACTGAAGAAAAAACTTGAACATTCTACGCTTAAATCTCGAAGTTTGAATGTTATCCTTTTATTTATACACTGAGCTCTCAACAGAAACAGGACCTCTGCTCTTGAGTTCAGAAGAGAAACAGAACCAGCCATGGAATTTTTTTCTGATTCTGGGAAAATATTACAGAATGCAGATTGTTCAGAAATATTATGTTCCAAATATGTTTTCTGTGTAAGAATTAAATAAATAAAAGAGAATGCCATAGTCTGGTTTTGAAGATAAGCTTAACTCTGAACCAAGCATAAACAAATACTGCAATTTGAAGTCTATGAACACAGCATATGAAATTATTAACTTGTGTTACAAGAATGTTTATGGCTTCTTGTTCACTAACTCTAAAATCTAACAATTCCAGCAATTTAAAACAGATAATCTGTTAAAGTGTCAGTTTAGTATCTCAGTCAACAATAATATTAAGACCTGCTTAAGACGACCTCTCACATGCAAACAAGCTCCTGAATTTGAGTTTGCCTTATTTCCAGCTTTCTGTTTTCTCAAAAGCAGAAAATCATCTACTGTTGGCTGAACATGACAGGGAAATAAGGCAGAACTTGCAATACTATTGCTCCTTCTTTTTTAACTCCTGTGGTCCCTTTGCTGTCAGTAATGCTACTTCATGAGACAGGTGGACTGACATAGGGCAGACTTAAGGCCTGAAGGTTTCAATTTTACTTCTGAGATGTTATTTCGTTATTTTAGCTTTGATTGGCCTTGAGCTGAGAACAGAAGTTGCGTGTGTTTTGTGAACAGATTAGAAAAGGATATGCCAGCCCACTATGGCAGTTACAATCCAAAAAAGAAAAAAAAAAAAAAATTAAAAAAATAAATCAATACCCTCTAGAATGTCTATACTCATTTTTTTCTGTCTCTAAATCATTATATTCTATGACTTCAGTATAAAAAGACAAAATGAATGATAGAATTTATAATTCAATTTCAGGGAAATTTCAAGTATACTTCAAAACATATTTGAAGCAATATAAAAAACTGCGGTTAAGGCACAGAATCACCATAAGATTGCTACTTAAGCTCATGGGATTTGTGAAGGAATTTAGCTACTTATCTATAGAAGTACTTTTTACGGGTTAGGAATGGGCTTCAAAAAGACTTAAATATGTTGTCACCGGCTAGGAAATATGTGTATGGACAACTGCATATATTAGAATCACAGAATAATTAAAGTTGCAAAAGACCTCCTAGGATCATCAAGTCCAACCATCAACCCAGCACTACCACCATGTTTAATACTAAGCCATGCCCTCGTGTGCCATAAACACGGTTTTTTGAAAACTTCTAGGGATGGTGATTCCACTACTTCCCTGAGCAGTCTGTTCCAAAGTTTGACTAATCTTTCCATGGAGTAATTTTTCCTAATGTCTAATCTAAACTTGCCCTGCTGCAACTTGGGACCATTTCCTCTTCTCCTGTCACTCATTACCTGGAAGAAGACTCTGACAGCCGTCTGACTACAACCTTCTTTCAGGCGGTTGTGGAGAGCAATAAGGTCTCCCCTGAGCCTGCTTTTTTTCTGGCTAAATAACCCCAGCTCCTTCAGCCACTCCTCCTAAGGACAAACTAAAGCTACTGCAGAAGTGGCAGTGGATGATACTGGCCAGGGAAATTGTGTGGTGTTATTGCCAGGAAATCTGGGGAAATCATGTTAACCAAGGGAAGCAGAAGAAGAGATGGACCTGTACTAGAGTAAAATATATCAACCTGATAAGTGTTCAGCTGGAGAGATCTACTAGAGCTGTGATATGTGTTTAATTTTATGCACAGTGAGTACTTCCTGGAAAGACAAACCAAGACAGTGCATATGTCTTTGTGAGACAGAATCCTGAATTTAAAGTACCAGAGTTAGAACTTCGAAAGCATCGCCACCCATCAGTCAGCATCTTCTTGATTTACTTCAAATATGTTCACTGCTCTTGACAGAGGATAATGGTGGTAATGGGGTGCTCTATTGGTAGAAATAAATAAATCTGACAGAGAAATATGATCATGGAAATGGCCCATCAAAATGGTGTAGATCATGATAATCACTTTCACCTGAGCACACTGTCAGTTAATAGATCTGTCTGTGTGTATCTATGTGATCCTAATTGTTTTACATTCCTGAGAAAGTGGCTGAAAAAATGCTTGAAAAAATAGCTGGTGCACAGATGTAGCTTAGAGAGCAGTGAAGGACAAGTGAGTTTCATGTCTGAATAGTTTGGGTTATTGCTAGAGGGTGAAAATTTAGTTCATACAAGCCAATGAAGCTTTGTCGGTGCGGCGTTCCAACCAGCTATTCACAGGTGGCGTGCTATTGTAACTGCACTCGAAATAGCACTGGCTTTTTTTAAAGCCATAATGATAATTGAAAGTTTGGCAGTCAAATACTTCAGATCATTCCACTTTCAGCTTGCTTGGTGGAGTTAGTTAAAGGAAGTACAATACACTGAAACTCTGGCAACTGCACGGGAGCAGCTTTTGTGGCTGAGGGTAGGCATTAAAAAAGAAAAGCTATACATAGCATAAGCATGTATCATTTAGAATATAATTTTTCTTAGTGTGTAGGACAATGGCATCTGAGATTAGCTGGAGTGCCTGTGCTAGCAGAATATCACTAGTAACATTTCTTAACAAGGGTCCATGGTGCTGCTGAGGAAATGCAACACAGACTATTGACTCTAAGAATCTGTCCGACTTCTTTGAACATTGTCCCATTGAACACAGGTAAGAGGAATCCCATCAAGTTGGTTGTGTGAAGCTGTGGTATTGAGGTTTGCTTGGTTTTAAAAAGCTGTTTGTATCAAACGGTTTGGGGAATGTAATAGTTCATGTCTTTTATTAGCTACTCATATTTTTCCAGGATATTGTTTTTATGTTTCATTGGATGAACTTTGACTCAGATAGAAGTACATTAGAAAGATAGAATTTAATTTTGAATGGGCTTTTCCTCATTTTCAATCAATAAGAATATTAAGGTTTATATCTTTGGGAGCATAACAGGGCCACAGAGAGATCATTTCTTTTTTCCTCAGAGAATGCAAGACACCACGTTTTGGCAAGGGTAGCCTTGCCATTCATCTTAGAAAGATTTTTCTAAAATAACAAAAAATATTTGTTTTAGAAAGATACTTCCAAGTCCGACTTTCTACACAGGTGAACATTGTCTAATAATTTGTTTCTGTTTATAGGTGGATAGTTATTGTTACCAAATTAGATTTTGTTAGCTTTGTGAACTGACTTTGAATTAGTGCAAATAAGCACATAATAATCAGGGCAGTGAGAATTCATGCTGTTGAAAAATGGGTTAGCTAGTGCTACAAATCTGCTTCCCAGGAAAATGGCCAAGTGGAACCTTCAAAAGCTCTTATTTCTGCTTGCCTTCAATCAGGAGATGGAATAAACTTAAAGTGTGAATCAAATAATTTTTAGGTTAGTGAAAAATGAACATATCTGTAGCTAGGAGCCAAAGTTAGTGGCTGAAATCTGAAAGATCATTTGAAATGAGATCATTCTGGCTTCATTTCAAGCTTTGTTTTTAGAGAAATTTCCCAGAGACAAACCTTGCTGGGAAATATTTATTGGGGCAGAATGATAGGGTCACACAGATTTTGATCAAGAACTATTCAATTAAACTGGAATTAGGAAATGTTTGGCTAATTTCATTAGGTGAGGCAAAAGCCTAACTTCAGACTCTGAAGGAAGTGACAAACCTGGTGTGACTTCTGCTAAAAGGTGTTGGATTCTTCCATCCTGTACATGTGTGTAGTTCAGGTCCAACTGCATTGGAATTGCTGATGTTATGCTAAGCTAAAAGTTAAGGAAAATACAGGAAACTTGGGAATAAAGCTAAAATAAAATAAGAATTTGACTCTATATTTAGAGGGAGCTGTAAAAGAAGAAAAATACATATCTCATATTTTTATCAGGGACATAAAAACATCAGAACAGAGGGGACAGCAAATGAACACCTAAATAACTTGCCCTTAAAAATCCTAAAAATATATTTTCTTCAAATATGGTTCTCTGCTACAATATCCTGCATAAGTTGACATTTCCAAAGCAGTAAGTGTGGCTCTGGGCATGTTTGGGGCTTTTTTCCCCCTCTATTGTACTATTAAGAAGAAGCCTGTTTTTAAAAGGTTGAGCTCATCTTTGATAACCAACATAAAGTACTCTTTAGGCATGCAATTTTGTTGAAATAGAGAAAATTTCATACTTTGTTGAAAAATACTTTAGTTTCATTGTAGCTACTCTATACTTACCCATCAATTTTATGGTACTGGGATAAATTTCTGCTGCAATAGAGATGGAAAAAAAAGATCCCAAGGCTTGTAGGTTGAACTTAGTCTTTTCTATAGTCTGCATGGGGAAAAAGAAGGTAAAAAAAAATCTAAATATCATTATCAGTCCTTTTCTATGAGTATTCCTACTAACAGCTTCTCTTGACTACTTAGATTACTCCGGAAAAAAAAAGAATCTAGATGTCTTTTTTTGAGTCTTTAGTGATTTTTGCTCTGCTCGATTTAGCTCTCTAGTAGTCCAAAGGAATGGAAATTGAATTTCAGAATTCAGCCTCAGGCTCTTCCGGATGTATCAGCTTTTTGCTATTCGCTCATTCCAGCACCCATGAGTCAGGACACCAAATGTTCCCAGCGAGGCTGCTTCCAGTGCCTCGCTGAAGTTGCAAGCAGTTAGTCACAGATGAAAGCAGCATGGATAAGTATCCATGTGGCATCGGGAAAAATACCATGGAGATATCTCTTTCAGCTGAATAACACCTGGCTGAGATATTTACAGCCATAAGTAGCCTCATTGTATGTGAAAATGGGAGGGAATTTCCCACCATGAGGCTCTGGCAAGAGGGCAATGTCAAGACAGCAAGGGTTATCTGTATGCAGAAGCTGGGCTGAATTAGCTGAAGAATGGAGAGAAATATTAAACCATTTGCATTCTTTGAAAGTATATTCATTCCACTTTCAAAAAATGAGAAGTTGTTAAATTTCCTTAAATCAAAGTGTGAGTTATAAAATGACTGTATTGTGATTATCTTTATTAAAGGACTCTACATTTTGTAATGGTTTCTGAAAATAAAAGGGAAATTAACAGGATTTTTTTTCTTTTAAGGGAACTGCTTCATTCAATATTTAAATGAATTCACTCATTGTTTGGCATTCTCTGTCTCAAGATTATGCCTGAATGGAAGATTATTCATTCTGATTTTTTCAATTTCATTGAAACTTCTTGTAAACATAATCTGTAATGCAGAATCCATCAAGACCCAAGATGTAAGGACCCAGAAAAAAAGCCCAAACAAAATCCAACCCATTCTAATTATTGAGTTAATTAAAATATGCTTGCAGTGATTTTATTTGTTTGGTTGATTGGTTTTCTTCAATTTCTTTTATGGAAACATGGAAAATATTTAGTTTTGTCAGCTTTAAAAAACCCAATTGCCACATTTATCTTGTTATCTAGGCAAAGTAATTTATCATTTAAAACCATATGTCATAAGCATTTGTTAAATCTGTATATGAATGATGCTCAAGCCAACAAAAGAAATGAAGCAGAGAAAGAAAGAAAAACAATCAATTTTTAAACCAGTCAAAAGTAGAGCTCATATCATTATGTATGCATTACTTCTGTACAGGTAGTCCCTGTTACAACTGCTTTGGCAGAGAATTAAGAAATGGAGAAATGTTGTTACTTAGGAAGACTAATTGGCAATATCACATTTAAAACTCATTTTAAACCCAGCTGCGTCTCACGAGTAAGTCACTATTTTACATTTCTGAACTGGTCTGTAAACAAGAGTTTTGCTTATTACTGGGAGTGTTCAGGATGTAATTATAATTTTCTCTCTATTTGGCTCAAGAGTGGCCTTATTCAGGATACTTTAGAAGACTGAAGTCCTCTATTCTGCCTAAGTACCGCCTAATCTATTATGTGTTTTCCCTCATCATAGAAGGCAGTTATACTTACTGAGTCTGTACAAAATGCTTTGTTTCTCCATGTATTATTGAGTTGAAGAATGTGTCCATCCTGTTCCACATTTTATGTTGAAAGAAAATAAAATTTCAAAGGGTCAGATTCTGCATTATAAGCTACACTAGTAGAGGTTTACTTGGTGAAGCCTGGGAAAGCAAAGGCAACTAGCAGGTCTTGTCCCAAAACATGAAAGGAGTTAATGGACTGTACAATGAATCAGATAGCTGAAACTAAGGATAGAGCTAACCATGTTGGTGTAGATGAGAGCTAGCCCCAGGCACAGTCCTGAATTCTGGTGTGTTAAAGTCAGACAAGACGAAAGTTTCACTAAGGCACAACCAAAACTCTTTATCTTTGGCATGTATGGGCAGTCTGTATCTGTGAAAAGGGAGTTCTAAACCCGAAAGTAATGCTCAGAGTTTTATGGCACATGACCTCTTTTCTTCAGAAACAAGACTGCTCTTCATAAAGGAAGCAGAGTCTTATGATGTAATCACCAAGATAAGGATTTTTATATATGAGTATTTCGTAGTCCCTCTGTTAGTTACAGACTATCATGCAAGCAGAAAGGCAAAATTTCTTCACCAACATGACAATGGGCCAAGAGATGCTTTGCCCTGACATATGTATTTTTGGTTTTGATTTGGAATTAAAGAGAGAACAGTATAAATATAATAGAATTTCAGAGATTGATTTACATCAATCATATTAATGAGTAAAGTATAACATATATTTTAAAGCTGGTGGCACCACATTTTGAACTATAGTTTTTCCAGTCCTTTTACACAGAAGAAAGCTGTCTACTGATTAAGACATAAATGAAATTAGATGCAGAAAAGAAAAGAAAAACCTGATTAAATTAGCAAAATTGCTCAAAGCCCATTTAGGCTTCAAAGCTGTTAAGTAGTCCTGTTAAAATTTGGCTATCGAGGTTAGGACTTTGGACAGGGACATGATAACTGTTCCTTTGATGGGCAGAATTCAGTTGAGAGCACAGTTCACCATTTGGGACTTGCATCTGTTTTGCTTAGAACCCAAGCCTCAGCCTGGTGCCTGGGTTCAGCCTCCTACAGATACCCTCCTTAACCAGACAGACCTAACAGCTTTTCTTACCTGCAAGATCATTTCCTCTGGAGATCTGTGATGACTCAGGTATGCTTTCAATTCCAATACATTTATTTTTTTCTTCCACCCACAAGGTGCAAAAATGCGAAGCAGACAAGATAAAATTTAACGAGAGACGAAGTTATAAATTTCTTTAATTTAACTTAATTTCTTTATGATTTGCTTTGTGCTTTAGTTTGGAACAGAGAGTCTGCTTCATGCAGTCCATGTGTGAGATTATGTCTGCCTTGTGTTTTAGTTCCGGTCTATGCCTCCACAAAAACAAATGAGAAAGAAAGCATAACATAAACATAAACCCAACTCACTCGAGGGAGTGTATTCGTTTTGAATCAGGGAACGACTGGAAAGCCACAGCTCCTTAGCAGCACAGTTTATAGAGTTTATACCCATAAAGAAGTCAAAAGTGGGCAAAACATTTTCTGCACATCGATGGGATACTGATGTTAGAAACCTGGTAGCTACCTTTTCCCTTCAGAGAAGCTGATGGAGTTTTGGAGGCAACTTCCATTTTCACCCCTGCTGTGTTCTTCCCAACACCAGTCATCTGTTGGAAATGTCCCATCAGGTATGTCGCAGCAGCAAGACAGCACTAGCTTTAGAAGACACATGGGATTGTCTAGAATGCTTTTCGAATTCACAGATTTAAGCATGCTTCTTTTGGGTTCATTCTTGTATAATGAGCCAGCTCACTATGTTTGAAGAGTTTTTATCTATTGAGAAGAATATTGATAAAGAAATGAGAAAAGGGGCTTTGAAGGAAAACAGGTACAGTAAAACCTGTCAAATAAAATTAATGCAGTAGGGTTTCCTGTGTTACATTACTTTTATTTAATATTCTTATATAACTACAAAGGTAAATCCCCTGAAAATTGTGTTCCCACTGACAGCTTCCCTGCTATTTTATGGTGCATCCTCTATAGTTAATGGTCTATCACAGCTTCCACTGTAAGTTCCGATTTGTCAAGGCTTTATTGTAGCAACAAAATTGTTAGAAAGGAATTTCATTCTGTGAGAGACTGAAAAACGAATTTTAGTTTAAATTGATTTAGCCATCTCTAAATTAGAGCAAAGAGGGTTTGGGGTTTTTTTGGGTTTTTTTTTTTTTTTTTCATTTTTCAGGTTTTATCTATCTTTTTCTTTAATAGGCCAATTTCTTTTCTATTGTAAACTGGAACAGTTTCTCTGAAGCTGAAGAAAAGAGCTGGAAGTTTGGCTTCTGTCTAGAATGTCTGTCTCCAAAATCACACAAGTATCTATTTTACTGCTTTCAATGCAATGAAGATCTGAGTCTACAGATATGTACTTGGGCAATTTTTCAAAAGATACCCAAAAGTGGGAGAAATTTATAATGTGTGAAGGAGAGGTACAGATGCTCTGCATGGTAAAGCCCTTGACCAGTTCCTGGATTACTGATTTCGTGTGATTTTGTTGCTCTTCAAATTACATCTCCAGCACCTAAAAGCTGCTAGAAGGTCTACATTATTTAGGAAATTGGCTTTTTCCCACCTGCACATACCAAAAATACAATAAAAAGACCAGATGTTGTTCTGAATCCCTCATGCTTGTGCCGCTGAAGACAGAGTAGACCTAGAACTCTGTTCTGGGCACCCTGCTGCAATGTCAGGCTCTAACTTGATACAATGGCAAGTAGTGCTGAGGGAAAATTATAGTACATAATTTGCCAAAATGGCACCCATAAGAAAATAATTTTCTGCATAAACAATATAAAAAAATGGAAGTGTGACAATATGACTCCTATATAAAGTCAGTGTTCATCTGTTCTTCTGGACAGAGAAAGACCATCTGACTATGCTGTAGCCAGACAAATGCATTTTTTTAAACAAATAGAATAGAATAGGCCTGAACTGCTTCTTTTGTCATGTTCTTATGTTCAAGAAACATAAATTCATAATTTAGAAACAGCCATTGAATATCTGTTACATATAAATTATTTCTATTCTTAAAAAATGTACAAATTCCAGTTTTTTTTTTCATTAAGGTTAAATAATTGATTTTTCCATGTACAGGACTTGAGTTATAATTTTGAAGAACATCAAATGGATAGGTAGATACAATGTTCATGTTCAGTGTTAGAGATTAAAATAATGGTTTAGGTAAATTGTTCAGCAATGTAAAAATATATGTCTGTGAAATTATTAACTTGTTCATTTGTTTCTTGACTAACAGAGGAGCCTGTTGGAGATCTGTTTTCCTTCAAAGTCCACCTTCAAATTGTGTGGCACGCTTATAAATAGAGTTTTGCAGGATGCAATGACCATTAGCAACTCATTTTTGCAAGTGATGCTGCCCCTCAGCCTAATGAGATACAGTGAACTTCCGAAAGGTGAAGGAAAATATGTTAATTTAGGCTGGTCTATGAACCCCTTTCAAAGAAGTGAAAATTTTTTTTGGATGCTTACCCCAGTTTGTGTTTAATATCAGCATCAGAGTCTTATGAAAATGTTTGGCAGTGTTCTGTGGTGAAATACTACAAGAATCCTCTATGTCTAATGATGCAGAGCAAAATGTCAAAAAGGAAAAAGCAACCCAAAAAAGCAGTAAGTTAAGACTTACATAAATTTTTCTATGCGTAGTATGTAGATATTTTTCTCAAATGTGTATGTACAGTAATTTGTTTTTCTTTGATAGCATTCTTTCATTTCCAAGCAGCATTATTGGTCTTCATTGTATATTACAATCTAGAGTGCTGCTTATGGTCTAACACTGCTGGAATTTTTATTTTAGACGTTTCCTTTTTTTTTTATTGCAGAAAACGTGTAGTAACAGACAGTTGCAATGAAACTAATCTACCCAAAGTGTTTTCTGACCAGATCCACTTGGAATAGTCCACCACGTTACTGTTAGGTTTTTGTCTGTCTTTCCCCTCATTTTAGGACAGCAGTCTGAAGAAAGCAATTACCTGCCTGTGAAACATATTTCTTGAACAGCAGGATCTGGCTCAGTGGCTCGCTCCTTATATCTACAGAACTATTCAACAAATGATGGCAAGAGGGAAGATAGTGACCCTTTAGCATCTGCCTTTGCTAGTTAAACTGTTGATTGTTTTTGCCCAAAGGCTGTTTTTTAGGAAGGAAGTGTATTACTTTGTTTATGATTTACATCAATTTCTTCTCTCCTGTGACCATTTGATATTAAATCCCCAGTCTATATACTAATTAAATGTCTGTGTGTATATATGCTCGCAAAAGGGAGAAAAAGAATCACTTTCAAAAGCACAAATACATATTATAGTGTCTTTAAATAAAGATGTACCTTTTACTATAAGTTCAGACATAGATATTGAGGGGTTTATTTGTTGACAAGAAAACAGATAATTAATTTGCTTCTTCAGCTGAATCCAAAGAAATATGTCTTCTTCTGCTGATGGGTTGATAAACAGGGATTTTTTGTTGGTAACTTCAGAAAGGAAAATGTGTGCTCTTTGTCTTGTTTTCATTTGTTTACTTTTTTTCTGGAATAAAAAAGCAAAAGACACCTTCTCACCAGAAATTTTCATCTCTTACAGCAAAATATGTTCTTTCCCCTGCTTTTAATGTGCAGAGACTGGTGAAAGATTCATTCTGTGCAAAGTTCAGGTGAAGGGTACATGTTCTGCCTGATTATAAGGGCAAATTTAGCCACCCTGCAGGTGGTTGTACCCAAAGTTCTTCGGGTTTTGCTACCTGTGTAGAGGAATTCCTGGATAAAAGTCTGCTGAGTGTAAGTAAATATATCCTGATACTTTCATTTGTAAAATAATTTTACTTCCAAATCAGTTCCAGAATGGATCCTAAAAATAGCAGGTTGCTAATCAAACACACCACTGGATAAAGAAGGTTAGGAAACTGGCTATGTGATCAATAAGTGAATATTTTCAGGAGGTGTAGAGAAACAATGTTATTATTTTGTTCCATTTGCATTCATGGTACCTTATAAAATAGTTTATAAATGAAATGTTTTGTTCAATATTTTGCAATTATCTCTTTATAATAGAGTAATCCAAAGGACATGTATGTGGGTGAAAAGGGAGTTGCTTTTCATTGCCCATGATCTCCCACCTGGCCTTTAACCTGGATGTTAACTACAGTGGCCTCAGGGAAAGTTTACATCCACCAGAAATGTGACTTTTCCCAACAGTATGAGATGATCTGATGGAAGGTATTGATTCTGCCTGAAAAGCTCACATTCATGTCATCACAAACATTTACATCAGATGTTCTCTTATTCATTTGTAAGGGATTCTCAGTTTGGAACAGAGCCTCTTTGTCATTCACAGTTAGCACCTGCCAGAGCAGAGCTGTGCACAGTCACCTGCTTTGCTCACAGTTCCCAGGAAGCATGACTGCACTAGCCCCTTCTCCCTGCCTTCATCTAGGGAAAAAACTCATGCGTCATGCATCTAGCCTGTTTTGGTTTGTTTTTTGCTTTTTGTTTTTTTTTTTTAATATTTTGCACCTGCATCCTAAACAGCAGGAAATATTAAAACCTGGTCAGTGCCTGGCACTGCTTGGACCACCTCCCTCCCTCTGGTCCCTTACACATTAAAGAGCCAGTTTTGCTCTGCTGGGGAAGAAAGCAAGGAGCAGCCTCCACAGAAGAATATTTAATTAAAGACATTCAAGTCTGAGTTAGAAGTACTCAGGCTCCCCTGAAGTTCGAAAAATCAAAAATCCAGACATGCCCTCTCCCCTTCATGCGTCTGGAAGTCTGATTTTTAACAGTATTCAGGCTGGACGTGCTTTGCACATGAAAAAAGATTCCCATCTAATTTACTTACATGCAGTTTCTGTCTGTTTCCCATAATTTTAGTTAACCAGAGTCAAACCACCAAAACACCCATCATTACTGGGGTGATGCGATTTCTCCCACTTCACTCATTTGTCCATTCTGAAAGTGTTTGCCATTAAAATAATCTGCATTTTCCTTTCCTTGCCTTCCTTCATTTGCATTTGTATTTTGTCAATAAGTTGTATCCCATAGGCTTCTGTTCATGTGCGTGTTCCTGCTCATGTGTTGGATGCCTCTTTTTGCTTATCTAGTAATATATCTGAAATCGGAAGCAGAAATTCTCAAACACTCCCAGTGTTTAAACCTCGATTTATCTTTATTCACATTTACAGCATTTTCCCTTGGAAATTCTCTTCCAACTCTCCTTGTGTGATATTCAGTGTCATATAAAACCTGATATTAGTTTGGTGTGCTTGCCTGGTTTCCTTAGAAACCTTTCTGAGTTATTTCCTCTAAAGGAAATTATCATCCCACATTTAGGAAGGTACAGTTACAACTGAATAATGTTTTGACAGAATTATCAAAATTAAATTGCATACCTTACTCGAGCACCACATCTGAATTAGCCTAATTTATATTTTCAAATCCTAAATGCCTTTTCTCCAATATTGAGCTGGAGATCAATGTCCATCACGTTTAGAAAGGCATCAGATGAAGAAAGGTCATAGCTAATCTAGACACTGAAGCATTATATGCAGTAATTTAATTTTGTAAATCTGATTCTTTTAGAGCCTCTTTTGGTGTCAAACCAGACATTTGCATCAGACTCGGGAAATGTTATTACATCATGAGTAAATTTTGCTACCAGCCTTTTTTTCAGGAGCACACAATGTGCAAAAATTTAGTCTGTCTCTGAATTTGGTCTCTAGCACAGTGTGAGGAATAACTTGGGAATGTTAAGGCTTTGATTCTGATTCATAATCGACAGGTTCATTTGCACTGGCTGACATTTGTTTGAGACTTCAGATACCATGGGTCATGCAAGGAATTCAGACATGAAGCAGAACCATTTGTTTTATTCTTCTTGCTTGCTTATGAGCATCTGTAGCAGATTTATACACATTGCTTCACTACTGTTTTTACACCCGTGTGTGTGTGTGCACCTTGTGCCACTGTTTTACTGGCACTGCAATGTTGCAGGACTGGCAGTAAGTGCTTGTTCTTAGTTTGCTTCCTGAAATGTAAACAACATTTTAAAAAGCCTTAGATACACGTTTATTATTAAAGCAAATGATACATTATATGTATTGAGATAAATAATACTATATAACAATATTGTATATGATAAATTGAATGCCATTTGTTGCAATTGCTCTTAGCCATGAACTCTTCACTTAAAAGAACCCAATATATTGTGAATCTTTCAAAATTAACAATGATCTCAAAAGCACTACTTTCCAGAAGACTAGCATAGATATTTTTATCCAGTATTATTAAATGCATATAATGAAAACTAATGCTCTTGGATTTTCTGCTGAAAATTAAATGAGCTGAGCATTTTTGGTTTCGGATAAAATCTGAAACTATTGGTCTTATTAATGTACAGTTGCTCCCTATTTTTTTTGTTCCTCTGAATTTTATTTGTAAGGAAAATGGACAAATGATGCAGGTTCATGTATATGTAAGCACTGGAGGCTGAAGCTTGCTTTTGTAGTGTGTGCCACTTGTGGCCAAAACATATGAGAGTAAAATACTGTGGTTCATTGCTCTCTCCTTCCTAATACAAACTATTATTTTGCCTGTGATGTCAATTGATTCTTTCCTTTATTTGTAAAATTTTTGCTTTGCAATTTTGTGAGTATTCTGCTGAAACTCAAGATTCCCGTTGCTGTTTAACATAAGGTTCTATGATAGATGTTAATATACTCATGAATGTAAAACATACGTAGATCTCTTTGTAGAAAGCTATGTATCAGAACAATCCTGCCCCCATCATGTTTAACAGCGCATCATGAATTAAGATTTGAAAGCAAGATTGGTGGTATTTTCGAAGTAAGAAAAATGGATTTTGTAGTGGCTATTGATGCATTGAAGATAAATGACATGTACATATACATGCTGCAATATATTAAAAACATATACAGGAAGAACCTTACATGTTAAATACTTAATTTCATCATTAGTAGTAGACTGATGTAGTGAGGTGATGTGGTTAATTAATTCTGGGCTTTTACATGCTGCAGTATAAAACTCCCGAGGTAAAACTAGAGCTGCTGGGCAATGAAACTTATATGGATGCAGCATTTTCCTAGTCACTGATCATTTTGATGCTGCAAATTTTTAAAATCTAGTTAGTGCTTAGGCTTGTAATTTGCTGACTGACATGGAATCGTGCCATAGAATATAGACTCATTAAATGGTTTGGGTTGGAAGGAACCTTTAACCACTAGATCAGGTTGTCAAGGCCTCATACAACCTGGCCTTGAATATTTTCAGGGATGAGGCATACACAACTTGTCCAGGAAGCCTGTTTGAGTGCCTCACTACCCTTACAGCGAAGAATTTCTTACTTATACCTATACTAAACATACTGTTTTTCAGTTTAAAGCCATTCTTCCTTGTCCTATCACTACATGTTCTTGTAATATGTCCATCTCTAGATTTCCAGTTGGCTCCCTTTAGGTACTGGAAGGCTACTCTAAGGTCTCCCCAGGCCTTCTCTACCCCAGGCTGAACAAGCCCGACTCCTCCTCCTGTCCTCATAGGAGAGGTGCTCCAGCCCTCTGAAGATCTTGGTGGCCTCCTCTGGACTTGCTCCAGCAGACCTCTGTCCTTCTTGTGCTGAGGGCTCCAGAGCTGGATGCAATGTTCCAGGTGGGGTCTCACAGGAGCAGATTAGTGCTGACCAAGCTGCTTTCCATGCAGCCCAGTACATGATTGACTTTCTGGGCTGCAAGTGGACATTGCTGGCTCTTGTTGAGCTTCTTGTCAGTCAACACCCAATAGTCATAAGACTTTTATAAAATGAATTAATATTCTGCCATATCACTCTGATTTGAATTTGTGAACATTAAGGTAGATTATGTGGTCAAAATAGCTAAGCAATATCTCCTAGAATTGTGATATTTCAAGTAGGGATGGGATTTAAAGAGATTGTTTTTAAAGCCATTCTAAGAGAAGTGGTTTGGGTTTTGCACACATAAAATTAAAGCGTTGCAGTGCAAACTGTACCTGCTTTACAGATGAGATTAAAATCCAGGCCACTAGCAGCTCTGTCTTCATAAAGATAACTGATCTGGTGTCAAATGGGATTATTGAACCAAAACTGAGAAATTCAGAGTGTTCCTGATATTCCAATAGCAGACACTCTCTTGATGGATGATCTAAGTTGAGGAGATATCATGCATAACACCATTTTGATGCATCCCTCTGCTAGTATACACTTTCATAAATACTTTTGCACCTACCTCAACAATATCTAATCCATAATATTCTATAAAATCTGCAAACAGAAAGAGATATGTAGCAGGTTTTATATATTATTTAATGAAGAAAATTTTTAAAAATCTGAATTTTCTGCCAATAATTTCTTTCTTTTCAGCAACTGAAATGCTTCTCAGATGTCCTTATAAAAGGTCTTATTTTAAGGGCAGAGATACAGTACTAATAAAATGTTAAGTCTCTAAAGTACAGAATATTTTTATGCTATTAGCAACATGAAATAGGAAATGTATTATTTCGATTTATGGATACAAAGCTTTTTTTAACATTTTCTAGACACTGTCCAAAAGATTATTCTACAGCTTGGCCTTTCACAATAAGTAATGCATAGATTCTTGAGTCCTTAATACAACATATCTGCTTTATAGTTTACAATAAGTTATAGTAAAGTGCTTTTTCACAATTAAATAGGGAAACACAGTGCACTAAGTAGTCATGTTTGGCTGCATTTTGCTGTGTTATTGTGAACTGTATGCTGGTCTGAACTGTAAAAGCCAAAATCGTTCTGAATAATTATTAGGATCATCAAATATAAGACATTTATCCATAAAGAAGATTCCACTTCTTAAACATTTTCACGTCACAATTGTAATAACTGTAACTCCAGCTGTCCTTTTTCTGAGATGTTTCAGGCAGTTAATGAAGCTTGAGCATTAGTTCTTCGAGAAAAGTTTCTTAAATGTTTTGGTAAATCTAGAGATGAATTTTATTCTTATTTCTTTGAGATAAAAAGTCTGGTGCTTGCAAAACCTGTCTATCTTAAGCAGTACAGTGCATGCACAGTAGTTGAACAGGCAAATGCAGTACTCTAAGGAAGAATATCTGCACATTTTTGTATCTCAAAAAGAACAGTTCTCAGTGTTTTACTTCATTGATCTGCCTCAGGTCCTGTTACACCAAGGTGGGAAGCCAAAAAATTAATTGGAACAGTGGGTCTGTTAGCTTTACTGCTGATAACCATTGATGGACAACAATAACCACCTCTATACTCACCCTTTCATTAAGTTCATATTAGCACACCCCAGGTTCTGAACTAAAACAATCTATGTAAACACTTGTGGAAAAACTGCCATATGCCATCTATTTTAGAACAGTTTTCATTTGCTGTGTTTAAACAGTGTAGTCAAAGTCCTGTTTTGCCTGGTATAGTGCGGGGTGAGAGACCAAGATGTCAGGTTGGTTAGCTAGTCACCCTCATTGCTCACCTCCTAAGCAGTTATCTGGCCCAAGAGCTGATGTCTTCCCAGAAAACTGTCATGGCAAGCCATGGCAGGCTGCTGCTGCGTTGCTGCTGCTCACATTGTGTCATTAACATTGCTCTTTCAAAGATGCTTGCATTGCAGTGCACAAGCTCCTGACGTTTCAAACTATTCCATCCGTGTTGTGTTTAGATGACTTCCTAGCACGTAGGATTGATGTTTATAAAGATTATAAGAAAAAGACTAAGCTTTGTGAACAAGAAAAGATTAGCTGTTAGCTAAGGTGTACATAATTTTCACAGAAACACAGAATCACGGAATGGTTTGAGTTGGTAGAGATCAAAAAGACCATTTAGTCTAATCCCCTTGCTATAGGCAGGAAATTTTCCACTAGACCAGGTTGCTCAAAACCCCCATTCAACCTGGCCTTGAACACTTCCAGGACTGGGGCAACCACAGCTTCTCTGGGCAACTTGTTCCAGATTGTCAGTCTGTCAGATCACTTTTTATGTGATCCATTAAATTTAGACTTTTTTTTCTTTTTTTTCCCCTTGTATTTTGTTTGAGTACTTTTGCTGCAGCTCTGCATGGAGTAGAAGGGATATTTCAAGTACATGTGAAATCATGTAGATGTACTCATGAAGATTACTGCTCCCATCAAGGCTATAGACAGATACTTGCAATTCAGAATGCAAACTGGGAGAAGAGTGTGTTAGTTATAATTACTGATAAGTAATCTGGAGGGGGAAAGAAAGACAGAAAAAGATATTTTTAAAGTGCTATCAGCTTTTTAAGATTAAATGGAAATTTTCCCAAGTAAGCAATGACATGAAATGGCAATTCAAATACTCTTTTTGTTTACTGAGATTCTTTAAGGCCTTTACCACCTGCTGAGTGCCTGGAAGTACGAATAAGCATTGGAGTGACAGGTTTCACACTGCTATGTCATAGATTTGCACAGCAGGACAGAGTAGTTTCTGACACTATTGGCTGATTTGTTTTTCAAATAGAAGTGTGCGTTTCAAATTTTGAGAGGAAAAGGTTCTTTTCATCTTTGCGGTTCAGAGAAGAAATTAATTTTTTACGTAATCCTCCCTGAAAATTATTAGTTTCTCCAAATACAGAACATTAAAGGAATATTATACTAGACAATAGCCTGTAGAAAGGAATATAATTTAGGATCTTAAACCCACAAGAAAAGTATATGCATTTATATTTGTGAAAATTACCAGAAACCATTATTCTGTTTAAATTGTCTCCTTTAAAACTGTTCTTTTGTAAGACCAATACAGATACCAGTTGGTGGAAAAAAGGCAAAAGACACAAAGTAAATCATCTTGTAATTCAATTATACTGGTCCAAGGTAGGGTTCCCATTGTGGCAGCTTGAAACATTAAGTGTGGAGACATTGGAATAATTCCTTTGATCGTGGCCAAGTTGGATTTACAGCTTTTTATTTAGGCAATTAATTCTCAGCCTCAGTAAGGAGCAAGGCTTGCATGCCTTTCTTTACAGCGACTTGTCTGTGGGTTTTAAAAAATTTAAATTTATTATTATTCAAATGTTCAATTACTGTTTGGCAAGCCTCTAAAGAAGTCCATGTAGAAGAAATAAAATAAATACACATTTAAGTTGCTGATTAATTTCTAACAATAATCTCACAGTCATTGTTAATAAACAAATAAGGAAAGAAACATTTAAATAAAACAGATTTTTTTTCATTTGTAGAGGACAATTTTAGGAACTCAGAACTTTCAAATAAGGGTTAAGACATGGGTATAGAGGCAGATATTCTAATTGTTTTTGTAGATAAAATTATTGAGACATTGACTGATGTAAGTTTTTGATCACAAACAGTATATCTTGAAAGTCATCAGCAGAATTTAACAGTATGTTCTTTCATTTTTTTTTTTTTGTGTAAAAGGTCAGCCATGGAATTAAAAAATAATAGCAAATATTAAGAGTGTGATGTTCATCACACCAAGATAGCTTGGCAACCAAGATGTTCTCAGTAACAGGATGAAATATAAAACTGCTGTGATGGTGAGTATAAGAAGCTAAAAATTTTATGAGGGCATAAAGGGTTACCTGTCTCTCAGATTTAAAGCTGTCCTTGCTGTCCTCTCCACAAGAGAAGAAATAAAAGCCCATCAGGATGCATGCAGCAAGGATTTAATTAAAAAAATATTTTGTGCAGGGAAAAAGAAAAGTTACTTCTTAAATTTACTGAAACTGAAAAAAAACCCAGTTGCCATGGAACACAGAAGACATGGATTCAATTTCTTATTTCAATTTTTTCACAGGAGGACCTTGAAGTCAAGTACAGCCCAGCCCAAGTGAGTACCTACTGGGTACTTTCTGGACTGAGTGTGAATTATTCTATGTTTATGTTGTTGATGCTCTTCCAGTTTATGTAAATAAACAGCTGATGGTGTGGAAAATTGAACCTCAGTCTCTTCTTCTTAGGTGAACAAATTAACAACTAAATAGATCCAATATCTCTTATGCAGCTTCTCATCTTTTTTTTTTTTT
>VZRR01006550.1:838852-985556 GCA_013398015.1 Oreocharis arfaki | reverse complement strand
CCCAATTCTTCTCATACACTGTTATTGTTTTTTTTTTTTTTTTTTTTTTTTTTTTTTTTTTTTTTTTTTTGTGGCAGCTACCACCTACTGAAGCCTATGTTGGCTTTTCTTTACTACTATTGCAGAAGAACATAGTATAAGCTACAATTACACCTTCATTTTGGTAGGAACATACTATATTGCCTTCATCACTGTAGTTACTTGGTGCCTCCTACTCATAATGTATTTATCCTCACAGTACTCCTATGATGTTGAGCAGATGGTAAAGTGAGTCACTAGGTACAGAGCTTGACTCTTCAAGATCAGACAAGAAGATTGTGATGAAACCAGTCCTGGCTTTCCTTCGTCTTTCTGACAGACCCCTCATGTGTTACCTGGAACCCTGAAAGCCTCCCCTCAAGGGACAATGGACACTGATTATAGACAGTAGATAATAGACAAGTTCTTTTCCTTTACTTACACCCCTGGAGAAAAAAGAAAAGAGGAAGTCCTGAGGTGAGCCTTGTCTTATATAAACATCCAGAATTGGTGGTTCCAGCTTGGCATAGCTGAACAATATTTTAGAGTTCTAGAATTATATTGATTATGAGACTATGAAAGACAATTTTGAGGCACACAAAAAATGCAGCTCTCTTGCATTTCCTCTGACTCCAGCACATGTTGGGTCCTACTGAGTTCAGCCAACAGATGATTAATTTTAGTCTATTGATTCTACTGGCAACTGCTACAAGTGTCTCTCCTTGGATGAGGACACAGGAGCTGTGTGTGATGTATTACACTCTTCCCATGTAGTCTTCTGCACAAGGTACCCATCTGGCAGCACTCCTGTGAGATGTGGTGGATATGACTGAACGAGGCAGATCCTTTTCTGGGAATCTTCTCATCCTCCTAGAGTGAGACACTATTATTTCCTAGTCAACTCATTTGGAAACTGTGTTGTCTCTGACACACCATTGGCAGCCTTTTTGGTGGCGGGGGTGAAAATACCTTATTTGACGCTCTTAAGTGATTTTGAGCTCTCACATTACTAAACATGTACTCCATTAGGCATCTAGCATAGCAGTCACATGTTAATTTGTGTAAAATGTAAATGCCTCAGCATGATGCGGGATAGGTTCCCAGAATGTACCAAAAAAAAGACTTTTGGTATTTAGTGATAACCTGACACAATGGGAGCAGAATACAGCTTATTAAAGCATGTCAGGTGCTACCTTTTCCCAGCAGTCCCTAGATTCTGATTTCTTTCTTTTTTCTGTCATATATTGTTCCCCCTCTTATTTTACCTGTTATGATCACAGGGAAAATTGTTTAATTATGGAACTCCATTTTTTACTATAGATAGTAAGAAATTTTTCTATGGAAGAAGTTTCTTTGGGATTTTAGTTTTATATTGTTCTTATATTTAAAACATTTGTAGGGAAATGGAGATTTCAACGAATATGCTAGTTCTGCTACTTTTGGTATAGATGGTTAATATGATTTAGCATGACTAATGATCAAAATATATTAAATTGAAATGTTGATATTTTGCACATTAAATTAAAAAAATCTCATCAGAAATCTAAAATTAAGAGAAAAAAATCTAGAATTTCTAAGTTAGGATAATTTTTTAAGGATAATTTTGTCTAACTTGGTTATTTTTTATTTTATTTGGATTAATGAAAATCTCTAATTTTGATTTATCATGCTATTTGGAGTGGAAGGAATAATTGAAGTCTAGAAGTTTTTATGAGGAAAAAACCTCATTTTCTTTCATAATTTATTTCACAATCTATCCAATAAGTTCTTGGTGTAACTTTTGACATTGAGGCATATCAACCACTAGGCAATCTCTCCTGAAGAAGTGATATTGCAGCTGATAGTGTGGGAGTGAAGATGTTTACTGCTTCTGCATGAAAAGCCTGGCAAAGTAACATATAGGAGGGTATGAAGCAGTAAAGATAACCCATAGCTTTAAGGCTGAGATTTACAGAAAATATGTTTTTAATATTAAATATTAAAATTGAATAATTAATTATATGGAATTCATAATTTTGAGATTTTGGAAATAAAGTTTTGTTTGTGGTTTTTTTTTTTTCCGTTCAGTTTTCTATTCCTAAATAACTTCACGTGAAATCAGCAACTTTGAGCAATAGTTGATGTAGAATACTGCAGAATTCTCAATACTTTTGCAAATTATTTTATTATGCTAAATGTGTTACTTTATTTTGTGTTTACTTGTGAATTTACTGAGAATTAGAATCAAATTATATTTTTTAATATAATACTAAGTAGGAGAATTTATTAGACATAGTGAAAACTTTAATAACCGAGATTATCTGTAAACTTTCAATTCAGTAGTGCTTTAGGGGGTTATACCGAAAGGAATAAGATGAAACTTTACCAAAATCCCTTCAGTCTATAGCATCTTCACCTGTGCTACGCCATGACATTTCACTTCCCTCTTCTTCTGCAGAATTTACTCTCTACACTGATGAGTGTCAGACTTTACCCTGTCCTTTATGCTAAGGTAGTCATCTAAGGGCATGGAAAACATCAGAGGCTGCTAGTTCTCCACTACTTTATTTTCAAGTACTAATATTTTTGAAGGTTGCAGAATACCTGTGTGTGAATTAAGATGTGTTTAAGTGTTGCAGTTTGTGGTGGCTTCCTGCAGTGGCATAGCAGCCACAAGCAGGATGACCGGAGAGCATCTCTGCTCGAGCCCGGGTCAGCGCCTTGGTGCCCCGGCCCCCCTCTGCAGGCTGTCACTGTGCTTTCCCTGGCTGGGGGGGCCATAGGCCAGCTCAGGTTTTGTCTGCTCCTGCAACACGGCGGCAGCAAAGGAGGCGAGAAGATGGGCTCCACATGGGGACCTCAGGAGATCTTTATTCACATGGTGACCAGAGGCAAAGCGCCGGAAACGGGAAGGGTCTGGGGTTTTGTATGTGGGGGCGGGGTGGGGACAGAGACAGCACACAGGCCAGTGGTGTCAGGGCACAGGGGTGGTACAGGCAGAGTTGGTGTACAGGGGCCAATAGGGAGAACCCGAGGGAGGGGCCAGGACCAGGGGCAGGGGAGGCAGGACAGTGTGGGAAGGGGAGACATGTAAGGAGGAAAAGATGTGGAGAAATACAGACTGCCTTGTGGGGGAGGAGATTGTAGCTTCTAGGTTCTGTCATTTATATGTTGTTGCTATGCGTGTAAAGTTTGTCAGTCCCTTCTGAAGCTTCACTGTATTTCTAAAGTCCCAAGGCAGTTGTAGGAATAAGTAGAAGTCTGCTTGGGCAGAAGTCACCACCTACACAGTATGGAAGAGGAGTAAATTTTAGATGGCACACTGCAGCATTGGGGCCAGAAGCTGAGAGTCCTTCTTCCGGAGGAAAACCATTTGGGAAGAGTGCAGCTCTTTGCCCTCTGGGAGGTCCAGAGAAGCAGGAAGTGATCTGCACTGGTAAATTCTGCTAGGATTAGATCAGTAGGGTGACTGGCAATAAACATAATCCTAAGTTTAAGAAATAAACTTGTAATTCAGCAAACTGTTCTAGATGGGTTGCTGACATCTGCCCTAGGGAGTCTGCACTGAAGTATCAAACATATGATGCAATGGTGCAGAACAAATTACATTGAAAATAAATGAAGGAAAGGACATCAAAGTGCCCAGAAATGTCAAGCTTGGTAGAAAAATAATCACAGGAGATGAGCTGAGTTAGCGCTAGTCAGTTAACAAGCATGGTATTTAGTCTTCAAGCAAGTGAGAGGCTGATGCAGAAAAAAAATTGAAGTCCGGTTGTCCAAGGCCTCTGGAGGTAAGTCAAGGTGTGAGTATAGTTACTGCTGCTTTTGAACAGGTCTGTTGGTCGTAACCCTTTCCACCATACATTTTGTGAGGGTGATATCATCATCAAAAGGAAGGAAAATTGCTGAAGTGAGGAGTTTGGTGGTTTAAAGCTTTTGTTGAGAGACATGTCACATAAAAACTAAAAAAAAAGAGAAGGAATAGAAACCAAACAGTTGATCAAACAGCCCAATATTGGGCTGATATTAAGGCAGGTCGCTTGCAAGGGACATGAGATAGGTGGCAGGTGGCAAGCATCTCCTTAGTGTCCCACCAAGGAAGAGCTTATGATAGTATGTATTATGGTTTCTGATGTGATGGCGGAGGATAGAAGGTAATTTTTGGGGAAAAGATCCTTGAAATTGTTTGTCTCAACTGCTCTCTTCAAAATCTTCGATCTCAGAATCAAGGGAATGCTGCATAACGTAGAGGGTCTGAAGATAACAAAATCAAGGAATGTCTCGAAAGTACTAGATTCTGGGGAACCTAACTCTGTCATCACTTTCTCTAGGAAGAGAACAAGAAACTTGTATTGATTCCATTATTTTGCATTCAAAGGATGTGCCGGAAACGCTTTTCAGGAGTTTCAGTGACATGCATCTTTGTTCCAAGAAATCTTATCCTCTAAGTTTCAAATACAACAAGATGAATGAGGATGACATGAAGTAGGAAAGATGCTGGGGTAAAGAGGACCAAAGAGCACAGTGATGAAATGTTACAGGGCTCAGGTTAGGCATAAGAATAAATTGGGTAAGATAATAAAGAAAAATTGAATGGGTGACCATGCCGTTTTGCCTACTCTGGTCAATAAATAATTTCAGTAATTTTGTGAGTATCATCCATCTTTATACACCACATCAAGGGAGACCAAAGACCTAAGACCTGTTGCTTCCTGGCTTACTTCAGAGCCTCTCCTCACCCATGTGCATGGTGGCTCTTCTGCTTCCTTTGCCCGGTGCCCTCCTTGATTAATCAAACTGTCTTGTCCTTCCCTATCAGTGTCAGAAGCCAGGCTCTGCTGAAGGGGATGGCAATATGCCATGTTTCAGCATAGCCATGATTTTGCTTGAGCTAAGAGTAGAGTTATGCCATGTTTGGCAGGCAAGCCCTGCTCGCTCCATCTGCCAGAGTGGCAGCAGGGGAAGCATCTGGAAATAGAGTCGGTGCTTCTGCCTTCCCCTTGCTGGGTGACGCTTATTCTGCCAGCCGTGGGGTTGTAGTGGGCACAGAAATAGTGTAGAGATGGGTTCAGAATGAAAATCTAGGTAGATAAGCAGACAGCTTTTGGCCAGAGGAGTTATAATACTTTCTGGCAATAGAAATTGTCACGATAGTGCCTGCCAAGGGATGTAAACAGTTATCAGGCATCAAAATTGCTAAAGAGTAGGAGATAAGGCAGAAAGATAAAACTAAAAATTGAAACATGCTCTGTGAATACTCTAGGGTATCTCATGGTCGAACCAGAAGCATTCAGTTTGTTTTTCCCACGTAAAGTGGCAGATCCTGCATGGTCATTCTTGACGCTGATGTTCATGATTTCAGAGAACATGCCATTAAAAAATAATATAATTAATTTTCGTGAACCGCTTACAATATTCCGTCTACTTATTATTAGGAATACAAATGTTTCTTTCATGTTTTAAATTAAAAATGACAAGCTTATTAATGATAGAGAAACTCTACAGAATTAGTCATTTTGAAATATAGCATTGAAAACCTTTTCCCAGAAGTTTATAAAGCAAACACTCCAGAATGATGTTTTGTTGCCAGATTTTGAGTTTTGATTAAGGCAGGCTTATGAGATGATTTTTTTTACCAAACCAGTAATTCTTTTTTGAATACGGCTATTCATTAGACTTTAAAATGCAAATTAAATATAAACTAGCAGAGGCTTCATTTTTTGTAAGAGAATATCAAAACCACATGTAATTTTTTTTTAAATTAAAAATTTATTTATCTGCCAACTTAAAAAAATAACTTTTATGTCAAATTTGAGTAGACTAATTTGGTTCAAAACACTTGGAAATGAACATTTACTCTTTTTAAAATAAAAGATTATCTTTATGCCTTTGTAGTATTGAAGACAAAGAAAAATTAGATATTATCTTATCTCACCCATCTGATTGTGAAATGACCTTTTTGTTTAGAAATATTTTTCTTATAAATCTTCATTGATAACTACAAAGGGTGCACATGACTAACAAAAAACAGAAGTCATGAAATATAAATCTATTGCACTCTAAAATGGTTATTGCACTAAATTCCTTTTGCATCCAGGTATTCAGGTTTTTTCACATCTAAACACATGACGACCTACTCTATCTGATCCTGATCTCTTTAAAGTCCACTTTTCCACTTGGATTAAGAGAACTGAAAATGTATTTCAGTGTTCAGGTGGAGCAATGAGATGTGCTACAGACACTGCATGCTCCATTTCAAGCTCAAGTCGCTTCAAGCTCCTCGTAGCACAGGGCAAAGAATGAAGTTGCCCCGTATAAACTTTTTTTTTTTTGTCTTTGGAAGTCGTATTGTTGGGAAATGGGTTTTGGACAAGACTCTGAGTAAGGACCAGGGCACATGGGAGACGGTGCAAGGGTTTGGAGAATCTTTGTCTTTTGTTTCCGTAGCACAAAATCTGCTCGGGTAGTTGAGGGTGCCTTTTGCTGAATATCTTGTTTATGGAAGTGTGGAAAATTCCCCTTGCTTGAAATATTCTCCTCATTCCCAATGAGCAGATCCTTGTTTTCTTCTTCCTACTTCCCCTTCTTCTACCTACCTCCTCACTCCTGCCAAATCATAGCTTCAGGTGAGTATTTGTGAGCAATTTATATAGTATGAGACTGAACTGAGCTTACCTCTCCTGCAAAACGAATGTAAAAATCTTTCAATTTTACATTGAAATGTATGACCTTACAGGGGAGTTTGAAGCAGATCTCTCTTGGTGCTTTCTTAAATTAGGGCATCAGGCCACAATCCTAGGGATATATTGAGTACTGAAATCGTTGTACAATCAATATCAATATAATTCCATCTCTCTATTTCTCAGTATAAATCTAATAAGATGATATGTTGATGTTAATTGACTTGAGAGCAATCTGGTCTAATGAAAGCTCTGCCCACTAGGAAGTCCATATGCCAAAACGCAAATATTTGCTTAGGTCACCTTTGTTTCCCATTCGAGGTGTATACACATCTTGCGGACACCATAGTGCTGGGTAGAGACAATTTGAGTACTGAAAGCAGTGTATGTGTGCCCCACTTGCTTTTTAGGGCAGGCATGGTTGATACTTTGGTTGTACAGTATAAACATGAGTGACATTAACCTTCTGCACACTCCAAATGTTATTTTTAAGAAAAACTGCAGTTGGAAAGTTCATATAGAATGGAGAATATGTTATATTAATGCCAGCCCAAAATGTTTTAATGTTTACAGAACAAAAGTGGCAATATGTATATTATAAAGGTCTCAAGCTTGGTTCTGATCCCTTATCATTTTCACACAAGTGTATTTCCATGATTAGCCCTATGCTTATTTCAAAGAAAGTAACCCAATGGTTATGATAAAATAGCTTTCTGCTGAATTTCTGGGAGAGAAATTCTTGACTTTAGCATTTTTAATATAACCTCCTAATATTTGGAATGACACTTTTAAAACAAGTGTAATCAGTCAGTTAAATAGAAGATTTATTTTTAGCTTCACAGAAAGCGTATTCTATACCAAAAATTAAATTCTCTAATTTCTGACAGGATGCTTTGACCAGAAAGCTTCAATTCCCCTTCCAGCCTAGAAAGTTGAACTCAGACTTTCCTCTAAAACTGTGCTCATCAGTTCCATAAAACCACAGAAATTCTTATTTGCTGTTAGAGAGACTATTTTATAAGTTACAAATTCAGAGCTTTCACTTTCACTTATTTAATCATGTTCTGATATACATTCTTTATTGACAACTGAAGTTGTATATAACACAGGCTTACAAAATCCATTTAAGCAGCCTTTGCCTGGAAGTAGGAAATACCTGTGGGGCTGTATCAGCTGTGGAAGATATAGAGATAGAATCCATTTAAATTAGAAAGCAGAAAAACCAATCATGTCAGGAAGAACAAGTAAACAAAATTATACTTGAAATCCCCAGTTGTAAAATTACTGTTTTTTACTCCCTAGCCAGGAAAAAAAAAACAATAAACATGAGACATCTGTGCCAACAGAGAGTCATTTTTTTTATCAGTTGGGTAACATTCCCTCCTTTTTTTGTTCCCTCTCCTGTTTAGCTAAAAATGGAACAGGGAGGAGATGTTGGAGTAAATAATACAGAAGGGGAACATTATTTGTAAAATATTTAAAACCACATATATTATATTTATTTTCCCTCTGTCTGCATTGTAAATATATTTACTCACCTTGTAAAAAAGCCTTCTTGACTTCTGTGAATGAAAGCAGGAAGAAGATAATGGAGTGTCCTCTTAGGGATATCAAAGGGCTTAGTTTCTTACACTGGGAGCTGCAGGCAGTCAGGAAACAACAGTGCTTCTGGGAGTGTTGGTCCCTCTTTGTCATTTCAGGATCCTTGGTGGACTGAGTTGAACTTCTCTGCTTCTCCCCCTGGATTTTGGCTGAAAAGGAATTTTGTGTTATCACAGTCCATGGGCCCTCCCAGGGAGCCAGCAAGCTCCCCAAATGTGATGATACTTGGAACTACTATTTTAATTTTACTTTGGCTCTAATTTGCAAGTACCAAAAGTCTACAGAAACAGCTTATGCCTTGATAATTTGGGAAGGAACAGACATGCAGTCATGCACAGTATCCTTTCAGATGAGTCTGTTTGAAGTCAAGCTGCGGTGGGGCTTCCAAATGAGCTGATACAGGCCTGTTCAGATTTCTCCACCTCACATAAGTAAATTGCATGCCATGCCACTAAGAGTGTGCCTTCTTCTCTGCCATTAAGTGTTTAACATAAACTGCTTCAACGCAGCTTAACTCCCTCTTATTCTGATGCTAATATGCACTTTGTGAAAACTGAGCATATAGGTAAAATAAACTAGGGAAGGAAAAAAGGAAATTTCTGTTTTTTCAATTTTTTTTAATTTATTTATTTATTTATTTATTTATGTACAAGGGTGTTTCTAACAAAATATTTTCAGGTATTGAGACATCATATCTGAGGTTGGAAGGAGAGATGAAATAGCACAGAAATATTTAGTAGACATGTTTGTTTGGCTGAGCAGTCCTAGCATGCAAAATTTTTCTCTGTTGGAGCCATTTTGGTTAAATTTGTTTGTTGTATCCTTTTTTAAGTCAGCCTTTACTTAGGATGCAACAGGAATTTGAAGAGAGTAATTTTCTTTGAGCTGTCACTGAAGTTTTCAAGCCGAGTCCTCTAGGGTCAATTTTCAGGGTGTTTTCTTTGACCAAAGATTCCTGTCAAAAGTCAAAACAATCAGTTTTAGATACACTCTTGAGTATAAGATCTTTAATAGTACTTTTAATTCTGAGGAAGGGCAAGGAAATAATAGCTGAAGATAATTTTTTAATTTATTTAGAATACTTAAATAAGAAAGAGAAGTAGTTGAGTAATTTTTTTTTTTTTTTTTATGTTTCTTTTCAGAAGCCCATTCTACTTAATGCAGCTTGGCATCTATATCTTATTTATCTGGTCTGTGACTGTTCAGAATATTTTTCTCGTTATGTGTCTTTAAATATGAGTAGATTTGTATAGCTCAGACTTCACACACAAGCAGTCATGTGGGTTACATACTTAAATAAGTTGTTTGCTGGAGTTACCCAAGTGATGAGTGAAGTCAAGAGTATAATTCTGATTTATTTGATTAAAATTGGTTTTATTTACTTTTTTTCCACTTCTGTGGCTGAAGTGGTTCAGACAAAAAATACAGTGAAAGGAGGAAACAAAAGTTCAAGGACAGAATCAAAAGTAACTTGGAGGCTTGTATTTCTTTGTGCTTTCTCTTGGGGGAAAAAAAAAAGAAAAATCAAATTGCCTGAATCTGTGTGGGAGAAGACACTGAAATGGATTTGGAATATGTGACCCATTGATCCACCAGAGAAAGTTCTTTTCAAAAATACCATCAGCAGTAGGCTAACTGGGAAATTTGCTATGCTATGTATGAGTTGCTGGTACCTATGCTGGTACCTGTGCTGTACCTATGTTAAATAAAATCTGTTAAGGAAAATAGTAGGTAGCAGTGGGTTGTTAAAGATGGAGATCAGAATTATGGCAAAATGATAATGAAAAATTTGCAATCGTGTTTATTTCTCTGACTTCTGTCTGGGGATATATTACAATTTCCCTAGACTGTAACTTGCAATTGTCAATTCCACAGAAAATGCTTTGGTCCCAGGGGCTGCAGCAAGGCCCGTGCTTCTATTCTGACCCTGATTAGCTTCTTGCTTCCCTCCAAGTTGAAATCACAGACCTGTCAGTAAGTTGCAATGTGCTCTATTCTTGAAAAGGCTTTTAAATGTGGAACAATAATTAGTAACATACTTTTCCCAACTTTAATACTGCAAAATGCATGGTAAGGTATTTTGAAATACTGTTAACCAGTGAGTCCAATACATTTGTTACACACAAGCTGTTAAAGCAGAACTCATATTTATCCTAAAGATTAAAAAAAGACAATGCAATTTCTAAATTGGTTCATTAAATCATGTATGCTTTTTTCAGAGCATGTGTTAAATGAATGTGATTGTAAATATGTCTTAGCATTTGTAATCTTTTGTTGATATTATTTATTCCAAATTTTTCTCTTTATTTTAAATGTATTTTTTTTCCCGTTCTACTTGGTACATTAACTTTGTACAATCATTAACTTTGGACAAATATTCAGTTAGAGCAAAGCACATATATCCATCACTTAGTTAATTTTTACTTGTAAAGCCAGAAACAGGCTGGAGTTGAGTTTCTCTTTGTTACCTTGGAAACAAATGGTGGTTTGACTTCAAGCAGCTCTACACTTGAAATGAGGGGTGGAGCTTTGATGTTGTGGTTCTTGTTATGATGCAGAAAGGGAAGGCAGTTCTTGAAGAGATTCTGCCATCTTGCACTTACAAGGATATGAATCTACTTAACATAATAGCAACCAGGTAGTTTCATGTAATGGGATGAAAGGGAAATGGGAAAATGGCAGTTGCATCAAGTCATTAGCTTTCGGCTTCTGATACCGGGTTGGCTAGCTCATCCTCCTGCAAAGATGCCTAGACAAAACAAGATAACGGTTGCAGTCAATTTATTTATCTTCCAAATATGGAAAGAAAGTCTGAATTTTTCCTTTCCAGTAATTTCCAGTAAAGCACTTTTGCTTACATTAATAACTTATTTACAATTTTTCAATCAGTTCATGGACTAAGTAAAGTCTTCAGTGTGTCAGGGAGGGTCTAGTAGGTCGTTTTTGTTTCTGCTGAGGCAAGCTTTGAAATTTCACCAAGAATCCCTCTCTATTAAATCATTTGGATAAAAAAACATTTTGAGTTGTAGTTCAGATAATGACGATATCAAAATGAGGTGTATTTTTTAGGATTTTGTAGTTTAGTTTCTACTGTTATCTTTTGCTCATGTAGTGTGAACAGTAATATGGGTATCTATCATCAAGACAATTTTAAACTAGCAAAAAATAAGTTGTGGAATATTACTACTCTGTTGAATTTTCCACAATAGAATGAGATAAAGGGCCTCTGGGATTTACAGGGATTTGAATTAATTCTCTCTATACTCTGGCTGTGGTGAGAACTATTAATATACCCATTTTACAGTAAATGTAATTAGGCTTTCATTCCACTATTGTTAATGCCTGATCTGTGTGCTACTGGGTGACCCAGGAGTGCTAATTTCATCTGGATGAGGAATGGACACACAATTATTTTTCTGGCAAATTAGCCAGACCACATATACAGAGTTTATGTTGACGTCTCACTTTTATGTTGGTTTTTGCTGGGCAGCAGTGGACAGACAGTATTTGAGCAGTCTCAAGCTTGCCAGTGTAAAGCTAATTCACCAAAATGCCCTACCTTGAACTCTTTTGAATCAGCAGCTGGTGTTTCCACATGATCAATGGTTTGCATCATGAGACTATGATGGTTTTGATCTGACAAGGTATTTCAAAGCTGGATTTGCTTTAGTATCAAATTCCATAATTAGGCATAGCTTTTGGCAACTAGTTAATCTTTTGAAGGAATTCTGCAGGAATAGGGAAGACTAATACCCTGGTTCAGTTTTGTGTCTCTAAACATTGGTTCGACAAAGCTTGTGAGCATGGGTTCTACTAGGGATGTGAATAGTGCTTGAGCAAATGTTACCCTGAGCCAAATAGTGCAAATTTTCTCCCAGCTGTGTGATTGATGAATAGTAATTGACTGGATGGATTTTTCTCTTGTTATCCTCTTTCCCATACTTTCTGATGACCTTGTTTGATTTTATTAAGAATAATTAAATAAAATTTAGAATCTTCTTGACATCATGCATATTAGAGTCATAGATCATTTCCCTAAAATTGGCATTCAGTGTAAAAAATGTATATTATCAAGAAAAACATTGAAAAAGGGGAAAAAAACACAATGAGTTAAACAGTAGCAATATTTAAATAAGCATGATCAAGACTGCAGTAATTAGATACACCTTAGAGTTCTCTCTTTTATTAATATTCTTTGAAATCTACTGCTTCTGCAAACCTTTGTTTAGGGAAGTATTTTGTATGTGATTGTTGTTTATATATGAATAGCAAGCTGTTCATAGGAATTTATAAAATCAGTTCCTAATTTACTTTTCACTTTTTATTCTTGCTTCTCAGTATTGTAGTTTCACTTAGGGTGGGTAATGAAAGCAGCCTGCTGTCTGTTTCAGTTAGTTCGAGCTGTAGTCCCCAGCCAGGGTAATTTTATGGTTTACACGTATTAGCACAGCATTGGCATGCTCAGGTTTCCATTTCAACAGGAGCAAGAAAACCAAATAAGTAAGCTGTTTCGATTGATTTCCTCTGTAAGAAACATCATGACAACATTACAGCTGAGATAAATTTGTACATTAAATAAAAACCAAGCACATGTTCCCTCCAGCCAAACCCAAACCACCACCAAATAATAGCAGGACTCAATTATGTGAAATGATTTTATTTTGGTTTGGGGTGTGGGTTTTTGTTTGTTTGTTTGTTTGTTTTTTGTTTTGTTTTGTTTTTGTGGATATGGCTTTATATTCTATTTTATAGAATAAACTTTGGAGCTTTCTTGTCTCATTCCTAGCTCTATTACTAATAAATAGGTGGCTGCTAATTTAGGAGTAATTTTGTTCAAGAAAGTTCCTGCCTGTGAAAGGACTATTTTAGGACGTTGTGCTCCTCAGCCTCATGTATGGCAGGAACTCAGTGGTGATTCCTCTCTCACACATCTCAGGCACTAAGGCTCCACCTGCTATGTCCATGTGCTGTGATGGCAGTAGCTCTCTCCCACCCCGCCTGAGCCTGACAGTGAGAAGTCGGTGTAGCCAGGCAGTGTGAAGCACCACAGAGCCCTCACTGCATTCCTCCCTCTTACCAGCTCAAGCAGATCCAGAGGAAGATGATCCCATTTTGGTGATACAGAGAACTGGGAGGCCGTCTCATTTCTGCTGGTGGTTGCGCTTCGAAGTACTGCTGGCTGAGGATTGCTGTTGAATTCATGCTACCAAATGTGGTGTGCTTGAAATTGATCTGAATTAGAAGATCAGGCATTTGTTTCTTGTAATTTCTAGATTGTAAGTGGAAACTGCAGAGCAGTGACATTATCCCACAGCTCTTATAAAACTGCTTATTTCCCTGCACAATATGGCCAGTTTGATGGGATGATTCAGGTGGCATGTGAGTCTTCCCTGCTTCAGGGAAGCTGGCAGGATAGACAGACACATACAGTAGATACATATACTACCATATGGCCATTTTAAAGAGTGGTGTGGGCTTTATTTCTGATTAGCTCCAAACTTTGACCTTTTAACTACTACTGATTTACTTACACAGTATGTTCTATTGATCTACTTACATCTGAGTTCATTAAGCACATAAAATGAACTACAAGCAGAGTAAAATATGGCATTATCGAAAGTAACAGAGAGATTGCACTATTATAAGCCCAATACTGCTATTTATCTAGTTCCCTGGAAGGATAAGCACTTTGGATTCCTTCTAGCACTTGTTCTAGCATCTTCTGCACTGGTTTATCTCCTGCCCCACACATAGTTTTGGTAAATGAAAGCACAGCTTCATTTCATCTCAGCCAATGAACATGTTCATGGAAATGCTCAAGTGTTGTACCAGCATAAAATGGCAAAAGCATTTGTGAAAGTGCCCAGAATGTGTGGTGTTATAGCCAAAAAATGCCAGGGGTCTAGTGGCCAAACATTCATTAAAAAACTGCTTTACAGTAGTAATACAGGCTTTCCTGTAGGATTAGAATAAAACACAATGGCTTTGTTTATGGTCATAGTCATTAATCCAATTTAAGAGGTGAGAACATCCCACACAAGGGGTAGTTTAGTTTAGATAAATCCTGTTTACAGCTGGATACATTTTTTCCCGTTCATTTTCCTTCATATTTCCAGCTATTTATTGGCTTAGCTACTCCTGTAACACTGTGGGACAATTCCTCTGAATTAGGTGATGCCATATTATCTCCAGCTGATATGAGGAGACTCAGCATTTGGCACAGAACACAGATGAGTGAGGTAATATTCCCTTTCTTTCTTTCTTTCTCTTTCTTTCTTCCTTCCTTTTTTCTTTCTTTCTTTTCCTTTCTTTCTTTTTTCTTTCTTTTTCTTTCTTTTTCTTTCTTTCTTTCTTTTCTTTTCTTTCTTTCTTTTCTTTTCTTTCTTTTCTTTCTTTCCTTTCCCTCTCTCTTTCGCTCTTTCTCTTTCTCTCTCTCTTTCTCTCTTTCTTTAGTTTCTCTTTCTCTCTCTCTTTTCTCTTTCTCTCTCTTTCTTTCCTGTTTGCTTGCACTTACTTTCTAACTTTCTTGGATTTTTGCTTTTCTTGCTTCCTTCCTTTGCTTGCTTTTTTGCTTTCTTCCTTCCTCTCCTTCCTTCTTTATTTCAGCGGTATCCACAACTAAGAGGAATACTAGGAAAAAAAAGTATCAAAAGCAGATAAACAAGATTTTGTCATCAAATAAGATGTCTCTTGGCTGTTTTAGATGTAAACTGTATAGAGTTTATTTCATTTTTTAACATAATCTTAAATAACGCTAACAATTTTGAAGGCCTAGCTAATGGTCTCCAATTAGTTACATAGCTGTCTAATGACAAGTAGATACTTTATCTAAGCAGTTATGTATGATATGTATAGATATCAATATCAACAATACTCCTTTCCCTACTGATTTGTTTCATAGTGATGCAGTATTTTTTTATATTTTATGTATGTAAATATTTGTATAGTGTATATATAGATAGCTTGACATTTATATGCGTCGTTATAAAACATCTATTCATATTAGTTTATTGTATACTTCCACTATTAAAATAGCTTAAAACCATGCATTTGTTGTTGTGCATTGACTAAGGTTTAGAAAAAGAGACTAAGAAATACTGCTGACACCAAATATGATTCATAGTTGACTTCAGAATTTGTCTATTAGAACATTTGATATTTTCATTCATGTTTTCACTGATCATATAATGTTATGGAAGGAGATGAACAATTAATGACAATTATGCTTCCTCTGTGGTGTGGCTATACCTTCAGGAATAATACTATTTCCTTTAGATGGATATGCTTGGATTCAAAGCCACAGGTCCACTGTAGCCCTGTGTTTGCAGGCTGCAGTGATTGCAAGGAAGAAGTGTTCTGTGTTTGCAGGATGGGAAGCTTTTGAGGGCAAAGTTGAATGGATTCCATAAGGGGTCCAAATACAATGTGAGCCAACTAGCCAGATCTTCTTATAGGAAGACAAAAGTAAGCCAAAACTGGTGGTGGAAGTCTGTAAGAAGCTTACTTGCCTTATGATGTGGCGGAAAGAATTTATATCTGCTACATGCAGATTCTGGGGGCCTGGCACAGTGTCCTTATCCTAAGATTTTGTGCAGAGTTATGGAGATTTCTGGACACATTTTTGCCAAACACCAAACAAATCAATAACTGTTGCACTGCACTTTTAGCTACAATTTGTGATTTAGATAAAAATTACCTCCTTTCTCAGATTCCTTTGTTGTTTAAGAAAATCCTGAGCAAGGACATGCTTGGGCAAAAATTACAGAATTTGACCATTTGCCCTGTTTACTTTGCTGTTCCTATCTCTGCTTCTTGTGTGCCCAATTCTCTTGAGTACCAAAAATTTTGATGAATTAGGTCATATTTACAAAGCACTTTGAAGTTGGAAGGCAGTGAACAATTATTCAGCATTATAACTTTATTTTTCATTAGAGTGAGATACTTGCTGTAAAGCAATGAGTGCAATTTAAAGTTACCATCAAAGACTACAAAGGACATGTGCTCCTTTTTGATTCGAAAATATAATTATCATGTGTTAATATAGTCTAGGAAGTAGGCTATCTTCTCATGCACAGACTCTTCTGAAAAATGGTGGAGGAAGCCGGAAGACCTAATTTCCTGTTTGGTTTGCTCTGGGATGTATGTAGTATAAAAATGGGGAAAGGTTAGTGTTTGCAGATGAGATATGAAAGAAAATGCCTTTGTGCTTTAATTCTGCCTCTAGATTTCCTCGATTGTTATGCACACTTTGAGAATGTATTTCTTATTCTATGGAGTGAAAAGTAGGTATGAATTACAACATGAAAGGAGAAAGAAACAAAGATTTTTAAACCTTGTTAGGGGAGTCACCCAATTTTAGTCTTACGATTCTAGAATCTGTAGCATGATAGAGTCATAGTCTGTGTCTTTTGTCCTCCTAGATATCGTGATAGTATTAAGAACTATGGGTTTTGTGGTAAATTAATATTTCTTGCTTATGCGGATAGTACCAGTAACAATACCAACTAGTAATAAAGAGCCCAGAAACATATATATGTGAAAAATGTCAAAAGGCATACTTCCAGATGGCAATGAAGAGGGCAATTTCCATTATGTAAACATATGCCAATAGCACTATGCCCCATGTGCTGTAACTTCTGCCCAAACAAACCTTAACTTTGATACCCAGTGTTTGGATGGCAAAGGTCAATTCGACTTTTCTTATAAGACAAAGAACTGCTGAATGCTGTGCTGGAGCTCTGAAACCTGATGATTTTAGTTTGTTATAGCTGAGTGGACAGGGATTAGCACTTTTATGAGCAGTGATACTGATCAACAATTCCAATTCAATTATCTGTACCTTAGGGAAAAAAAAATCATAAAGATGGAATACATTTTAATAGATTAATTTTATGTTAGTAGAAAACTGCAAGCCTGTTAAAAATCTCTCACCAACTTACAAGAAAATCTCTCAAATCTGAAGTATACTACTGGACACGGTATGCTGATACCTTCCTTCTCCTGAACGAGTTATTTAGACAGGAGCATTCCAAAGAGAATGTATTACTTAGTAGGTGTAGAAGTAGGGTGCTGAAGAAAAACAGCTTGTGCTTTTGCATATCTTTTTTCATACATTTTTTTCGCACAAAGTTTTATACCAAGTATGTGAATATTTCAGAGAATCACAGAATCACAGAACGGTCAAGGTTGGAAGGGATGTTGCCAGGTCACCTGCTCTAATGCCCCTTCTCAAGCAGGGCTATCTAGAGTCAGTTCCCAGGAACATGTCCAGATGGCTTTTAGACATATGCAAGGATGGAAACACCTTAACATCCCTCGGCAACCTGTGATCAGTCAATATCACAGTAAGAAGACTTTCCTAGTGTTTGGAGGGAACCTTTCAGTTTGAGCCCATTGTCTCTGGTTGTTTGCCATTAAAAAGAGCCTGGCTCTGTCCCCGTTGCACCTTTACTCCAGGTATTTGTACACAGTAACATGGTCGCCCTCTCTTCTCCTGACTAAACAGTCCCAGGTGTCTCAGCCACGCCTCATAGAAGAGATGCTCCAGTCCTTCAGTCTTCTTAGTGACCCTTTGTTACACTCTTCTTGTACTGAGGAGACCAGAACTGGGCACAGCACAGTTTGAGCTCAGTGTTTTGTTTCTTGCAGCTTTTGGCAATTTAAGAACATTGTTCAAAAAACGAACTTTGGCAGTGGTCTAGATAAAGCTTCTTTATGTTTGGGGGTTTGTTGCAGTTATCTATCTTTAATAAAAACATTTGCCGCATTTGTAGCATTTGAATACCATAAGGAAAATTATATTGATTCTACTAGCAAAACATGGGAGCACATTGTATCATTGATTTTGTATGTAATAAGGTTACAATGGATAATTGAAAGGAGAATTTAGCCCATTGCTTCTGAAACTTAATTTTCTTCCTCCCAAGCCCGCCTAGGCAGACCAGCTGGCTCCAGGCAGGACCTATTTAAGTGCAGAAATAGTGTTAAGCCACCTTAATGTGACAAATGGCAAAAAGCACTTTGTAAAAATTTCATTCAGAAACAAAAGAGTGAACTGTTGACTGAGCTTGTGGAATTGAGAGGTCACAAGGAGATTTTTATTTCATCTCCAAAGAGGTAGAAACCAAGTTGGGGATCTGGGATAAGAAGAGAAAAAAAGAAAAGTAAAGATGGTCCAGTAAAAGCTGCCCAAATGACTGTCTTTTTGGTGTTAATTAGTATAAAAAAATAAATTTTGTTTTGATTTAAGTAAATCGTATGCTGCCACTGTTGGTGGTAGCTTTCGTCTACTCTCTGACAAGATGCTTTTTCCTCATCCTTCTTTAGGAGATGTCTTGAAGAATGGACTCCACTGAACTAATGCACTTACTTTCTTGGTGACGGCTGCCAAGGTGCTGTCAAAGCCAGCTGTCTCATTATTCCTCTTCCATTACATTTTCTTGTTATTCCTTGTACATGGGAGAAGAACCATATTAAAGCATTCCCTGTGACGCGGTTATAATTGCACCCTCTGTTAGTAATTGCTCATCCATTCAAAAGCTTTGCTGCAATATTTTGAAACAAATTGACATCATTCTAGTTCTGCAGTTAATCTGCTATTCAGAAAGGCATAGCAGGGGGATGTCTTATTGCTGTACTTTCTATGCATGGGTACTTTGGAAAGAAAATTAGCTTTGGAGACACTGTTTGAACATTTTAATGAAAGCATTATACCTAGGAGACTGTAATTTCTAGATTTCAGTCTGATACCAACTACCCCTGTTTATAGAATATTGTCATGCTCTGGTTGTGCAAGTCTTGATTTTGTGTTACATATTGTACATATTTTACTTCAGTGTGCATAGGAAGTTTGACATTTTATTATGTGAAGTGATAGAAATGCATGAAGGGGTTTGACTGTCATACTGTCATCTTATACGGAAACCCTAATGGAGATACATTATGCAAAGCAAACTCTCCGGAAGGTGATGGTCAGGCTTTTGTAGAATGGCTTTCTTTGATGTTGTAGCATGTCAGAAAAATAATGTAAATCACTAAATTGAAAGATCAAAAAGACATCTACTGTCTCCTTCCTAACAGAAGATCCTGTTCCTCTCCCAAATTTCACACAGAAATTATAAAGGGTTACCCTGAAATACAGCTGTGAAATGTGTGCAAGCAGCATTAAGAAACAGAAAAGGTTTGTCTACATATTAGTATTTAGGAGCAATAAATATCATTGACAAAAACCAACTTTGACTTGAATTTTAACATTGTCTGACTGTGAAGAGTGGGAGAAGTACTGACAAATGAATATGAACGATAATTTTTCCAGACAGCACGTAAGCGGCGTTTTGACAGTTAAGGATAACCACTATTTAAAAAGGCATTTTCTTCCAAATCTTGATTTGAAAGTGAATGCAGTTTGAAATTTAATATTTCCCTGCTCCGCTTTATACCCTGACAATAAAAGCCTTGTATGACTTGCTTGTAGTTTTGTCTTCTGAGCTAATGGCATATTGTCAAGGCTGTAAAAATTAAAATTATTCTTCACAGAGAGTTGTTGGTTGTTTTTATTTTATTTTTGTTTGTTTGTTTGTTTGTTTTCCTCATGAAGATTCACATTGCATTTATAACCACCGTTTTCTCTTTTGTGAAAAACTTCTTTTACAGCCTAAGAAAATAGTGAAGGAAAAGTGCTGTGTGTCAGGATTATGGCCGTTTTCTCCCCTCAGTTCTATCACCTGAGGGCAAAATATCAAGAAACTCAAGGAAATTCTGAAGTGTTTCCAAAAACAAAGTGCTGTATCACATAGCAGCAATAGAATCACATGCCTTCTTTCTTTGCTTATACATCGAAACATACACCTTTCACAATATGTCTTTGCCATTCTAAAGAGTCAATAGAAATTTTATAAAGTAGCATTTATTTTTGTAAAACACAAATTTTCTGCATACTTTATTTAGCCTTAGACCCGCACAAAAATTTGTATACTGATGACGGTGCCAAGGTGAATATTTCATCTGTTATGCTCAAAACTGAAATGAGATTTTTGTATCCCGTGTTTTATTCTTCTTAACTCTTCCTTTTTCAGTATGGTTTTGGCAACCACTGGTTAATGTTTACTGCTATCATTTTCAACAACTTTATGTAAGCTCTTTAATTGCAGTAGATATTAGCTAGTGTTTAATCAGTAGTTTTTTAAGGATCATTAAGATAAGAAATATATCCTTGCCTACTTCTAAACAATTTTTTGAGGTGTATGAAGCAAAGGCAGACATGTACATCTTTAGACTGGATTCTGAGTTACTTGTTTTTTCCTGTTAAAGACACTTCTTCTAAGGACTGGTTTTGGGTGGGTTTGTTTGTTTTGGGGGTATTTTTGGTCTTGGTGTTTGGGGTTTTATTGACTGTGTCAGCTTTACAGAAAATAGCCCTCTTCCTCTGAAACTGAGTTACTTAGAAGTTATTGAGATTTCAGATTTTAAAAGTTGCTCATGCACTACCAGCTTTACATTTACAGTAAATGTATCAGACAGAAAAATATTTCTTTGAAAACAAGATGTTATAAAATTGCCTTCAGATATTTGATCATTCATGAAAAAGTTTACCTAGATTTGAGGCTGATCTTCTACAGGAACAAGTGGATGCAGAGCTAATAATTTACATGGGGAACTACATAATGATTTCTGTCCTAAAAAATTAGGCCAATGTTCATTAATAACAGTGGAACAATGCAAATGATTTTTCACCAAATTATTATCACAAAAATATGGCCTATCTTCTGAAAGATTTATAATTTTATTCAATATTTTTAAGTATATCTCTGTTTGCATTTATTTTCTGTGCCATTCTTCTAGAAAACCTGTTCCTAGTGATGTTTCTGCAGCTCTGTAAGGGTCTGCCTTTTGCGGTAGTCAGAATTAGGATTTCATTTAATTGTAAATGTAAAATGAATTTGTAACCTTTTCGTAATTGCTCCTGAAGAAACAGAACTCAGATCAGAAAACCATCCATATTGAAAATCATATCTATAATTTTTATAATAGACTGTTTTTTACAAAGTGTGGTTTAACTATAAGACTTTTAAAACAACTGCAATTAGACATCTCCTTAACTTCATTTCCTTTTTAAAATTTACGATGAGCACCAAACTTTCTGCAGTGAAACAAGAGTATGCTGTAACTGAAAAGTACACTCAGAGGGCTCTTCCGGTTTTCCTATTTATATCTGGCTATCTGAATTTATTATACATTTCTTTACGTATGACTGATTTGAACTGTAGCTTCACTAGAAATTAATTCAGATTGACAATATGTGCCTCCGATATTTTGCTACTAGGGAAAACCTTTTTAACTAGAAAAAAACATTGAAGGAGTAGAAGGATAAGGGGAAAGCCTAGAGCACAGCACTGAAACTTTAATTTGTTCTGTTAAAAAAGACACAATAATTAAGACATTAACCCCAGACTACTCTGAGAATATTGACTACAGAGTCAACTAATTTAACCTTGTTGCAGACATGTAATTAGTATTGATAGAAACAACTTAGAACTCTACTTATTTCACTTTCTGTGGTTTCCAGCAAACTGTTCTGTTTTAGATGTTAGCCTAGTCAAGGCAGCATGACTTGAAATTATCATATTTATAGCCCACCACAATGGTCTTCAGGATGACTGTGTTTAGCTCGGCATTTAAAATGTATCTGTTAAAAATTGCTTGCGATATTTCACTATTACTAAACATGGCTTTGTATTTCCTAAGTATGTCTGAAGTAAATGGCTTTAAAGTCAGCGTTAGTTGTTAATTTGCAAAAAATTTTATGCGTTTGATATTTTGAAGAATTTGGTCTTCGCTGTGTTTTAATATCTTCCCACGTCTTAATTACAGAATATGAATTATGTTTTCTTACTTGTTACTGGAGTATTTATGGGAAATCTTGAAGAAAAAAAAGGCATAGTCTGAGGATGTACAATATCTTTTTCAGTATTTTAACGAAACTTTATCTTTAATAGATCTTCAATAAAATCTTAAAGTTTTCCTTCAGAAAATATCCCGTATAGTAATGAGGGCAGGTAACTGTAGGGGCTTAGGTGATGCATCTTAAATGGGCTTTGCCGAAGCAAAGATTGTAATTTGCCTCTCCTAACACTGGAATACAGCTCCAAACACACCTCTGCCTCTTTCCGTTGTGGAAATAGGAGAGACACTTCCCAAACTGCTGCACATTTATAATTCCTATTAGTTCTGGAGCTATGCGGGAGCTCTGAAAAGGAAGCTCAAATTCTTTACCACAATTTTGAAGCAGCTGTAGATATTAAATTTTTCCATGCTGTCTATCTTGTATATTAGGATACTTCCCGCAAATATTTATACCTTCCCTTTTAACATTCCTCTGAAACAGAGAGGTTTGTATGCGTATGTACATGCGTACATATATATACAGACACACTCTAAAATAAAAGCTTCATAACATAACGTGTTCTTGATCCCAGAAAAGAGAAGTACTTGTTTGTGAAAAGAAAGAGCAGAGAAGAAAACTCTTTTCCATGTCCTCTGTAAATAGGCACAGAAAATGAGTTTAATTAGTCTAATGATCAGTATGGTCTCTTCACTGAGAAGAGAATGCTCCCTGGCTCATCTTTGCTTATCTTCTGTGAAGATGGTAGTGCTGTGCTGTTCTTTAGCAGGCTAAACTGAGGTGGCCTATAAATCTTATAAATTCTATTTATCATTACCTTCTGGAAGGTAATGTCATAGTCTTACATAGAAGGATTTTAAGATTAGGTAATTTCGTTCCAGAAACAGATGGGATGCACAGGACTGGGTCTAACACAGTACAAATCAAGTATATCAAAAAAAGCGTGTGTGCTCGGGGCTGTGGTATGTGGCAGTGTAAAATCAAATCTGCAATTCCTTGAGAGTTATATCAAACCAAACTTGACTTCAGCCTTTTACACATATAAACAATTTTTGAGGGAAATATAAATTTTTACATTAGTAAATTCTTCATTTTTATAAACAATATATTCATAACTATCCATGCAATTGTTACAGTGGGTAACGTATTTCCCATATTCAATCAGATGTACAAAATTCTTGCTGATTACATCTAAGACCTTTCAGAATGCTTTGAAAGCTTCTCAAATCTACAGACACAAAGAATCCACGATACTAGGAATCAAATAAACTCCTGTGCTTTTAGTGTGCCTATGAGCATTTTAAGTGATGAGGATACAATTGTTTCTATTTCCTTAATAAGGATTAATTTATTTATGATATTTCTACCTACTCCTGGACAATTTTGGGCCAATATGAAGGTAAAATATTGCACAGTGTTTTATGCTATGCAAAATTTTCTTGAGTATACAGTAGGGTTCTCGAATTCTTTCTTGATAAGATTTTACCTTTTCTTCCCTAAACAATGTCTCTACGTTTAAATATTTGACAGTTAGTACTGGTGCTGTTTGAGCAGCCATAATTCAACAATTAATTGTTAATTACTGCGCTTAGATTTGCCAGTGAGGTGATTGAACATAAATTACATAATCATTTTAATTTGTCTATCAGGACAAAGCAGGAATGTGGGAAGATTTACTGGAAAATTAGTGAAATTTGGGGAAAAGTGGGAAATGTAGGGGAAATGCTATGTGCTTTCAGTCGCTATAAAAATAATTTTGAGAGTCTTCACACAGACAGTGTGCTGTAATGAATAGTGAAAGATAGCTGACATCATTGAACAGATAGCATCTAAGGGTGCAACAGAGCAATAAGGATTTCTGCTGTAATGCCTCCAACGAGAGCCCTGTGATTTGTACTGAGTAGTGCAATTGATTGGTCATCTGCAGCAAGCTGTCCAGAGCTCATATATTGCTGAATTTAAGGCAAGGCTTCTCTTATTGACTAGATTAGGGGGAAAGCAGTTGGGAAGAATAATGAGAATAAATGCTATAGCTGAGCATCAGTAACATCATAAATAAAGCAATCAATAAATGAAAGCATCAGATGATGACCACTTGAGACACCAGAACTTGAGATACTTATCTGATGGTTGAAAAGTGTGGAGGAACACTCTCAAAGGCAAGAGGACTGGCAAAGACAGATCCAAAACTGTCTACAAGAGGAATACAAATAATGAGAGGGTCCAGCTCAAGTTGAAAGGGATGCTTCCATGGATATGACATACATGTATATATATATATGCCAGATACAGAGTCTTAGAGAAATTAATATATAAATAATAGCAGGTAAAACTGTGAAATGGAAAACCTCTTAACACTAAACTTGTAGGCATGCACAGTATCTGATAACAACACAGATAATAGCTAGGGTTCTGTGTGCAGTTTATAAAAGCAATAGCATTATTGGCAGCACTGAAATCAGTAGGAGATCTACCACTGACTAATAACACCAAGTTAACACTCGCAGTCTGATTCTGTATTAAACCAGTTACCCTAGATATGCATTTGGCAGTCAGAAGTTCTGCTTATAGAAGCAGAACTAGCAACTTGAACAAATGCAAAACGATAGTTCCCTGGAAATCATAGAATGGTCAGAATTGAAGGGACCTTAAAGACCTGCTAGTTCCATACCCTCTGCCATGGGCAGGGACACCTTACATTAGATCAGGTTACTCAGAGCCCCACCAAACCTTGCCTTGAATACTTCCAGGGATGGGGCATCCACAGCTTTTCTAGGCAAACTGTTCCAGTGCCTTGAACTAAAAAATTCTTCCTACTATCTACTCTAAACCTCTTTCAGTGTGAAGCCGTGTAAAAAGTCCTGCTCCATCTCTCTCGTAGGCTCCCTTTAGGTACTAGAAGGCTGCTGTAAGATCTCACTGAAGCCTTCTCTTCTCCAGGCTGAAGAGTCCCAACTTTCTCTCTGCACAGGAGAGGTGCTCCAGACAAAAAAGCAAAACCAGAAACAACATTCTTGCCTCCCCCAAAGAAGCAAGCAAACATACCAGAAAGAGCTGCATGTTTTAGTGGCAGGATGGATTTGACTTTGTTACTGAGAGAATGTGGTCTCAGATCACAATGAAGTGCAGGTGTCTAAAATTTACCCAGTTAAGAAATTAAATGACTTTCTAGGTCTGAGAAAAATAAATGTTTAATTAGACAGTATACATCATTCTGTTGTGATTTTGTAAACTAAAAATGTCAGCCAACAACAGATTCCATCATCGCAGTTCAGTGAAATAGGACAAGCAAAAAGAGATAGGGTAAGACCTTCCTTGTTTTCCTCTACAATGAACAGACTCAGAGATGATGTGATATGTGACAACTATGTGATAGCTTTCCCATGTGATAGCTGCTCTTGCAGCATTTCCTGCATTGCAGGTTCTGCAGTACCTAAACAAGAGCCTTGAAATCTCCCACAATTCAGGTCTGCATCAGTCCTATATATTGCTATAGGAGAGTAAGATTGGAGTTTCTGGTGGAAGACTTATGCACTTTACTTAAAACAAAAACAAAAACAAAACAAAACAAAAAAAACCCAAACAAAACCAAAAAACCCCAACATTATAGCTAGCTCTTTAAAAATGCTTGTTTATTAAAAATGGGAGTGATTAATGTTTTGGAATGGGCAGATGCTGAAGTGATTCATAATGTGTATAAAATGATAATTGACAAGAGAAATGGAGAAGACCACAGGGAAGAAATAGAAGACTAAATGTCAAAAACAATGATGAGATTGTAGAATGTTAATACAAATGAAAAAAGGAAAATATTAGCAGAAAGATGAAACATTATGTTCTGAAATACTTAACTGAATGAAAGGAAAAACAGATCTATTAGAGAACTCCCAACTTTACAATTTGGTTATTAATCAAATGAATCATCATCTCCTATGCAACAAATATGAGAGCACAGCCAGGGCACATATTCCCCTCCAGCTACATCTTCCTTCAGACTGCAGGAGCAGTTCATGCGATCGGTGCAATCTCTGTGTGTCCTTGAACTCAGGGAGCAGAGAAGGCCAGCTATGGGTTCAGGCTGTATCCATGTAGAGGGAGAGAAGGTGAAGGGAGGTGGCTGCAGCAAATGGCTTCACTGACACTGGAATGCTTGGAGAAGCTGGCAGGCAGGGTACCTTTTGTCCTGTGCTGGTGTAGCAGCTTGCAACCCCACAGATAAAGATCAGTCTTGTCTGGTAGGTTATAGATCAACACTTATGCTTAGGAACTGGGCCTCATTTCCAAAGCAAAGGAATTTTGTGAGAAATGTGTTTTCCCAACAATCACATTTTCTACATTGTTCACTTGAAAGAGCTGCTATTAGCCAAGATTGTTGAAGTCATTTGGAAGGAAATGTGATTTTTGGAAAACTGTAATACTTCAATGGGGAAAATAAAATCATTTTGCAAAATTCCTGCCTTATTATGTTGTTATTAATCAGGGTCTACATTTGTTTATTCTTGGCTGATGCGCCTGGCCAGAGTGCAGCCCCCAGGATCACTCTCTTTTTTTTTTTTCGGATACAGCCTGTGAGAGCTGCCTGCAGGAGACATGTCAGAACTGCTAAGAAAACAAAGAGAGAACTCAAGATGAAGCTAATATGAAATAATTCAGTAGCTAGACAGGTATAATACAATATTAAAACGAATGTACAGGAAGTGTTCTGCTAACGAACATTTAAAAAAACCACATTATTTAGGTTAAAGACAGAAAACATGACTCAAAGGCGTGCGCCACTTATCATTTTTAAGAGCTTCTGATTGTTTGTTTGTTTTTTGTTTCTTGATGTAATAGGTGAAGTAGCATCCCATTCAAAGTATGGAAACATTCTGGTAGAATTAAACCTAGCATATATAATGAAATTTGTGAGACATTCTGAAGAATGAGAGTTTGACATTAGTTTGTTTCCTTGTTCAGATATGAACACAGACACAGGCACACACACACACACACAATTTTATGCCTCTTAATGGTGTAGCTCTGGGAAAACAGTGTTATTCAGACTAGACTCTTGGGTGATAGGAAAGAAAATGAGTATATACCACTATAAGTGAAAGTCAATTACCCTGAACTGGGGAGTGAGGGAAGAAAAGAAAATTTTCCCACTAGTCTCCCAAAGCTAATTCTTCCCTCTTAAACACACATTATTTTTTGGCAAAGATTTTCATGAGGTCTTTTAGAAAATCCTTGTGACATACTGTTTTAGCCTTCAATTTGATTTGATTTGATTTGATTTTCTGTTTGATTTTCCTATGTCAGGCTTTCTCTCTGAACGAAAGGCTTCACGAGAAGTCTTCCCAGGCTAGAATACAGGTCCTGGCATTTTCAGGGGTTTTTTGGATTTTTTTTCTTTGGTTGTGTCCCGTACTTTCAGGGTTAATTCAAAATCTAAAGGAAGTGCAAAGGTGCATCTGCAGGTATGGTATTAAAGACTTACCTATATCCATGGAGACAGAGTAAAAACGGTTTTGTAAAAAGAGGTGGTGATGAAGCAGCCATATGGATTCATGTACTGCTATGTGTAATGTTCACTGGGCCAATATATAAGAAAACACAGAAATCATTTACATACTAGTATGAATTCGAAATGGATGTACACTGATATGAAAATAATAATCTAAGCCACCTGATTGGCTTGCAGCTAAGGAAAATAATTTGTCATTCACAGTGCTTTAGCACAATATTTACATAGGCTTAATTTTAAGCACTTTCCAAACATTTCAGTCTTTTACAAATACTTCTGTACAGGCTTTTACTGGGATGGAATTTTCTTCATAGTAGCTTGTAGGGTGCTATGTTTTGAATTTGTAAGATGGTGTTGATAACACGTTGTAAAGCTTTACTTTACATATTCGACTGTCTTTATCTCAGCCCAGGAGATGTCTCAATTTTACCTACTGATTCCCTTCTCCAACAAACTGCAAGGAGCAAGAGAGTGGCTGCACAGGGCTTGGAGGCCTATCAGGTTTGCACCATGTCAACTTTGTAAATAGTTTGTGGTATTTACTAGGTTGGTAGAACTAAAGAAACTAAAGCAGTATTTCAAAATAAGTTCAGTATTACTGGCTTGTAAACAATGCTGTCAAGACACTCTCCACCGCTTTTAAGAGATAAAGTTATCCTTTCTTATTAATTATTAACAGATAAGCAAAATAATCTAGAGTTCTTGCTCACATTTATTTTTGTGCTGCTACTTTTAAAAATACACATAAAAAAACCTTAACTTAACAGAATTATCTTTCCTTTGACACCTTGAATTCGACTATCTTGTTGTAATGACTTGGTGATTTAAGTGTGTTACAGCATTTGATCATACAAGTCCTTTGTCTTTCTGCCTGAACCATTGTATATATACTGTGCATTAACTACAGTACCACAAATAACCTGATCTACTGCAAGTGAAAAAAAAAAAAACATGCAGGAGAACACTATTAGCTTGAAAATACCTTCGTTGTGGTTATTTTTTAAAAAGTGTGCTTTTTCAGTGGAGTGTCTAAGTTTTGTGGTGTGGTGAAAAATCTGCAAATTCCAGTTAACACAAAGGGAATAAAAGGTGAAAGATTTGAGAATAGAACTCTGTTTAATTTTGGTTTTTTTAGATCGTGATTTTCTTGTAAGTTAATGGTTGGCATATTGAGTTGATCTTAAAATGGACTACAGACTATTTTTGTATCGTGCTGGCAGTATTACCAGTAGAGGTCTAGTATGCCTGCTGCAATATTATTCAGTGTTAAAGTGTGAGCAAATACTTGCATAACTGTGATATGAAGTTTGGGGTTTAGGTTTCTATCCATGTAGCAAATGCTATTGTGGTAAAAATGACAGCTTTTCCGTGTTTGCAGATTTTTGCGATTGCTCTGTTCTTCTAATCCATATGTAAATGTTGTGAATGCCAGGCAAGATTAACTGAGAAGTGAGTTAGAGCCGGATGGAGGCCCAATTACCTGATGCCTCCATGGAGTTAAGACAACAAAATCAAACCAGGAAAAACGTTTTTCACCCAGGGAGTGGTTGGGCACTGGAACAGGCTCCCCAGGGAAGTGGTCACAGCACCAGCCTGACAGAGTTTGAGAAGTGTTTGGACAGTGCTCTCAGGTACATGGTGTGATTCTTGGGGTGCCCAGAGCAGGGCCAGGAGTTGAACTCAATGATTCTGATGGGTGTCCTCCATCTCAGCATATTCTATGATTCTATGAAACCCAGTCAGAAGGTAAAAAGCTCAACAGAATGTTTCACATTAATTTCATTGGTTAGGCTCTATCTTTTAGATTACTTTTTGGATATACTGCTAGTGATTTTTGATGAACAGGTACACCATGTAAACACAGAGAATATTGATCTGTAGTAGGTGTGCCTGGAAACTAATATACATAACTGACAGTGAAAACTTTGCTTATGGGCAGCATGCTGGAACAGACGAAGAGCACTTCCGTTGAGGTGTTCTGCAGTAGACTTGGCAATGTATAATGTATTGCCTTAAGTAAGCTTTAAATAATTAGTAAAGCATCTAAATTAGTGCCTTGACTACAAGCAGCCCTAGTTATTTCATAGTTTCCACTGAATCACTTGATGCCTTCAACATTTGGGAATATGTCTCCTAATTACATGCCAAACTAGAAAATTTATTAATACATTTTTAAAGGAGACTGGAGTTGACATTCTCACGTTCTAAAAAAATCTGAAGCCCAGATTTTTTACTGATTTAAAATGATATTGATGTCACTGGATAAGACCATTTAGACATATCTAGTTTTAAGTTTTTTGATGGTACATACTACTTGATCTCATGGCTGTTAGACTCCTAATGAAAACTTTTTCTCTTTCCATGATCTGGCACATATAGCAGTCTCACTTTTGTATCAGGCAGCTAATAGTTTATTTCCAACCCCAGGACACCGTGTGGGAAGGCATCCACATGCAGCAAATGCTGCGTGCACTCTGAAAGCGGGTACCTGCTAGGTAAGAGGGTTGTCCAGCTGAAAACTGCAGGAGCCTGATGAACCTTTTGGTATCCCTGTTACCCCCTGCATTTCTTTCCACTCTTTCCAATGCACTAATCTATTTCTCAGAATTATCTCTCATGTGCCTCCAGCAAGCTGGATTGATTTTGAATGAGCTCATATGTCATTATCTCTCCCATTAACAGTAAGGACTCCATTCTCTGAATCAGGCTGTGGCAGATGTAATCTACACAAGCTGCTGGTCCCAATCTTTTCTAGAAAAAAGCTTTGTTAAGGCACATGGAAAATGAGGTGAAGGCAGCACACATGGCTTCACTAAAGGCAAACCATGTCTGACAAATTTGGTGGCCTTCTATGACAGGGTGGTAGTGTTGGTGGATGAAGGAAAAGAAATAGATTTCATCCACCTGGACTTGTTCAAAACATTTGATACTGTTCTGAACAGCAGCCTTGTCTCTAAATTTGGAGGACATGGATTTGATGGCTGGACCAGCTGGTATATAAGGAATTGGCTGGATGGTGGTACTCAAAGGGTTGCAGTAAATGTCTCCATGTTCAAGTGGAGACCAGTGATGAGTGGTGTTCCTCAGGGATCAGTACTGGGACCAGTGCTGTTTAACACTGAATTCTTAATCCTTTTTAAATTTCAGTGAGCTGTAGCATCCTCACTTACTAAGTTTCTTACTAGCCATAAGTCTCCATCAAAGAAAGCAAAATTTTTATACAAAGATTAGGTTATAATGATAACTAATAAGACATTATCGCTTAAGCTTTCTCCATCCCAGAGTTTTGAATTTATCATCAAGAAATATATTATTTTTGCGTTATTTTTCTTGTGTTCCTTAATGGCCCTCTTCACAGATTTGGAAACCACGGAGCTAGGTGCTTGTGTACATTATTGCTTCTCTTTTTAGTACCGTCATTCTATAGGAAATTCAGAGTTGTATTCAAACTTCCTTTTTCACCTGGAACAATACAACCATTACAACCCTGGAGGAAGTTAATTCTTGAAATACTATCAGCTTACCAACCAATAAAATACTGTCAGTTTTTATGGGATATCAATCTTGTATTTTGTAATTGTGTACACTGTCTATCAAACTTTTAAAAATACAAATATATAGCAAAAGTATTTATAGTACGGGATTGAAATATTTTAAAATTAATTTTGCATATGGTAAATTATTTCATATGTATGAATAATTCTAAGATTTGTAGGCCTCTACATCAGAGTCTCAAAGTAGAAGGTGATAAATTTGGCTACAGAAATATTGTAAAGAAGGTTATCAGTAATGCAAGACAAAGAATATGGAAAATAAGTGCATTTTGTTAAGCAGAAGTTGTAGGCTCACAGGAGTTGTGAAAGGAAAGATAGAGAGGAGAAAGGAAGCTACGGGAGAAGTATGATATTGAAAAAGCTGCTTGATTTACCTGAATTTTATGACAGCTGTTTAGATTTTAACAAGTTACTTATGGTTGCCCAGAATGGGATCTGTGTCTTTTATGAGAACTAGCAACACCATTCCAGTTTCAGCACACAAAACAATTCCCGCCTTCAAATTTAGATGGGTGCATATGTTAATTCATAACCATTTAAGCACACAGCACTAATGAGTTTCCTGCTAGGTTAATTTGTGTCATATTCGCTGTAAACACTTGATATCTGCTGGTAATCATTGTATAAAAGCCTGAACAACAGCATGATATTTCTCAGGAAAGTTCTTTAATTATCTGGGGAAAAGATGATCATTAACACCTTATTTGGTGTTTCCTTGAAGTAAGCAGAACACACGCTTAAAAAGAGAAGAAAATAAAAACAGTTTGGGAACATGTCTGTTGCAATATAATTAATCATGTGCCAGAAAGAGTCTTTAATAACATGGTGTGAGCTGCCTGAGACAGCTGCCTGAGCATCTAGATTGCACAGGCATTGCTTATTAATTTAACTGTATCATATGGTAAAAATAAGGCAAAAAATATTTAAGAGTCACTTTTTCAGACTTAAAACTTATTTCCAGTAGATGTGAAACCTATTACCTAACTCTGGGTGATAGCATTTTGTAAAAACATACTTGCAGTTTAAATGGTTGTACATGTTTTCTGGATTGTTTGTAGTGGATTGATGATACTCTGTTCACACTTGGCTTTTCCCCATTGAATGTGGTGAACATTTTCCTATTGATTTTAACTGGAAAATACTAGACTTTCTAGCACGACTGCCCCGTGGAACACTTGACCAAAAACAATTAGATACTGTGAATCCAGTTAAAAGATTGTGTTGAGAATATTGGAGTTTTCTGTCTTAACACAGTGCTTTAAAACTGGAGGACACATAAAACACATTTGAGAGCCTATTTCCGTAATGTCGGTATTGCTATTTTGTTGTAAAATACTGTTGCTTGCAGTGGATCGTTATCGTCTGTGATGCAAGTACATAGTGAAAGACTGCAATTCTGTCATTCTCCATTCGGTTTAAGGTAGAAAACCTGAACACAACTGTATTATGTCATTTGCAGACAACACCATAAAAAACCCCCAACCTTTTAGTAACACTTAAATAACCTTAAATGCCTGCAGTTGAAGTGTTTAGTTTTAAATTTGCTTTTGAAGAATAGGAATGTCATTCTTGGTAGAAGGGCTTTCCCAAAATTTCTCAGCGCACCGTTTCTATTCTGTCATGCAGAAGCGAGAAAACTGTCATCCAGACCCCGAGCAGAGTCTATGCTACATTTATGAAGGAAAAGAGAGGCAGAAAATCACTTTCTAGAAGAAAAGAAACAGGAGCCCATCATGGTAGAACAGATGGTGTATAGACAAGGGGAGAACTGGAAAAGAAATTTTTTAAAAAATACATTGATTAAGGAACAGTGATTTAAATGTTGTCTTCCAAACACTTAATCAGAAGTTGTAAATAATGTTATAAAGGTGATGGCAAAATGATGATAATGATCACTTGAGGTATCCAGGAGAGATATGGTCCTTTTGATGATTACTTTCTCCATACAGAAAGACAAGGATATTGGAGGATGTCAAAAAGCCGTCATCCTCACCATATGAAAAAAGAAAAGATAGAATCAGACTGCAGAAACAACAGTGTAATGTTTTTGTTGACAGTTCCTGACAAAATCTTGGCCAGATTTCTTATTGACTGCTCTGCATGCCATGTCATCTGTTATGTTCTGCCTGATGTACATTCTGTGACTTCAGAACCAGTGATGTGCATATCAAGTTTTATTTGGTATCTTGTCAGCAGCAAAAAAAATGTAGGCAACATGTTGACAAAAACACCCAGCACTGTGGATAGACCTAGCTAACAGCATGAAAGTTTTGGTGCCCAAGGGACTTTACTGATGTCTTGAACTTGTTCTCTGCAATTGTGGTGCTTGCTGCGGGTTATGTATCAAGGTTGGAAATCACTGAAAAGCTAGTGTAGCTTGTTGTATGAAAGAATGAGTATGTGGTTGAGGAGAATAGATGCACAGATACCTGTGAAATTGATATCAGCATCTGGAAGACTGACAGTAGAATAGTGCAAAGCATTTGGAATAGGAGTAGATAAATTAAATTTCAGAAGCAAGGTGAAGATAACATTCAGCAGAGGGAAAGATATCAAGTGCAGCTGGCAGCAATTCCAGTCTCCTTCCACTACCTACATAAGCAGTGGAATGACTCTTTGAACTCTTCCAGCTTGAAGATGAGGCCATTGACATAATTTTCTTAGATTATGAAAGACAACAAGTGTGGCAAAAAAAATCGTGCACATCATTTAAAGAATAATTGAATGACATTTAGGTGAGTGACTTGCATGGAAAGCAAAGAAGATAGACGTTTGAGTCCTACAAAGCATCTGCTAGTGAGTGTGAGTAGTTTCTTCTAATATAAGACTTCAGGAGAAACTTGGGGGATCAAGGGATGAGGAATACTTCCAGAGAAACAATGACAGTCCAGATAGTAGAAAGATAGATAAAAGAATACATGTTATAGCACAATAGATTCAGATATATAGTTGCAGATAATAAGAAAACCCCCAATGTGTTTAGAGGCTGTCATTCTCAGAAGGACGAGGAAAACAAACATGCATGTCTGCCTGGAGTGCAGCAGTGGTACTTCTCAGCTGGCGGTCTTTGTTGCCCAACAAATTTGTTTGTTTGAGAATGGCCCGCTGGTGGTGGATCCTTTGCAAATGATCCATAATGACATTGCAGGAGGAGTAGCTACAGCCTACAGGCAGTATCCCATCAATATTCCAGTCATGAGTACTATTGCGAACGACTGGTAGCTTTGCACCTGGTAGTATAGCTGAACTACCATACAATGCCTTTGGGGCAGCCTGCTGAAAATTAGGAACAATTGCTACCTGACCTTAGGTGCTTACAGTGTAAAAATGAATGTCTTAATGATGAAAGAGAGAATAAAGCAGGGAACGAAGCTTATAAAAAGGTAGTTGTGAAACTCAAGCCTCCTCCTTCATGGTTTAAGGGGAAAGTGTTCATCTTCACTCTTATTTACAGACAATTCTTTCAAGATTAAACTCAGGAACAGTGAGAACATTGATTTGAACTGTATTGAACTCGCGTGAGGTTGGTGTGAGATATTACTCCAGATTTGTCTGTTTAAACACAGTTTCCAAACATTTCTAAGTAAGTTGGGCTTCAGCTCCACTTCACAGCCTATGTAAAGCTATTAATCTTAGCTAAATATATTGCTCACTTTTTGGGCAGTGTAATTAAATTTGGGTTAGATATAGAGTACCATTATATCATAATTTTGATGATTATCATATATTATAACCACACATTAACTTTTAGTAAGACGATGAAACTATGGAAGTTGACATAGAAATAAATGTCTAAAAACATAGAATCACAAAAAATGTTTCTAGATATATATTTTTTATTGAAACTACAGAAGTTGTCTGAGCTTGAGTTACATGACAATATTTTTCTGGGCTTGTTTTAAGCAAACACACAAGCAGAGAATAATTGGAAGTATATGGATACTGTTTTCAAACACTATTTGCAAACTTTTTTTTACCTCAAAATCAAGATTAAATTTTGTTGGAGAGTCAGGCTGCTGTTTTCTTATGTCATTTGGGGCATCTTGTCTATCTTCAACAGCGTAATCAAATATAGCAGTCAGAGTAGATGGGTACTGTACCCTTTTTTCTTTCAGATTTAATGCTAGATATTTGTACTGAGGTATGTATATGCTGTTCCACATACCTATAAGTTAAAGGAGGAGCTTTGGCTGTGAACTTTGCATTCTGCACCATCTGTCACTGCCTACTTTCCTGTTGCAGAAGATACAATAAACCTTTTTTACCTTCCACAGATTTCCTAGAGATCTCTCACACTCCTCCAACACCTCTTCATCAAAATAGTGCCTGCTAGTAGTTTTCACTGAAATCACAACTTGATATAAGTCAAATGTTAGCATAATTCGAAGACTTTCCCTTCTAGACTTCTGACAATGTGGTTTAGGGAAGCATTCAACCTTGCCATTCATATCACCTTGTACAACAAAGTAAGTATGAAAACCAGACATTTTTATTGACCTTGGTAGGTAGGGCAGTGTGAAATGCATGATTTTAAGTGCTATTGTTGCTCTTTTATACCTAGCTCTGGATTATTGCAACCACTGTAAAATATAATGGAACACTAAGTAAAAATATACATTCCACTTCTTGGGACATTCAGGTGGTTTGTAATCTACAAACAAGCTCTACTTAAAAACTAACAAACCAACCAACCAACTGACAAACCCTGCCTGGGAAATCAGTTCTGCCTTGCAAAGTCCTCTTTTCCAAAAGGTCCTGCACTCATATGGAGCTCTGTGTAGCATGAGGCCTTACAACCACAAAAGGACAAGGCAAGAAACTCACACGTTGCCCAGATAAATGCCGGGGCTTCCTCCTTCCTCTGACTAAAATGGAAATGGAAGGCTGCAGAGGCAACAGAGACAGGTAACCTGCTGTCTCTGGTGCCTGCTGACCTATGGATGGGCTTGTCATATGAAAGGGCAATTATGTGGTTTTTTATGTAGATCTCTTATTAATTCTGGTTAGTTTCTTTGTCTGGGGAAAAGCTCTGGTTCTGGAAACCTTTGCAATGTTTGCATGTGGAGTAATTCACGGAACAGTACTACACCTCACACTGCACATCCAGCTGCATGATTTGGGAAGGACAACAACTCCTGAATGTTTCTTACAGTGTTAATGGATATCTAAATCTCACACATCAGTGCAGCATAATGATTTGATAGCTCTGAGATATATATATAGAAAGGGTCTGACCTTTCAAAGCTCAGAGTGCATCCTCCAGCAACAAAGTGTCTGGGAATTCAACATTTTTATGATCCCACTGAAAGCAAAACATTCTAACCTGTTCTGATGAAAAGTGTCGTTTACAGGTATGTCCTTGCCACGTCCCAAATTGTTTTTCTTGTTGTGTAGCTACAGAACTAGGGAGAAGTAAAAGAAAAAGCCTAAACCATTTTTTTTCCCCAAGAATCCACAGTCAGTACTTAAAATTAACTTGAGGACTGTCAGGTGCAATAGCAATAAAGCAATGTTTCTCTCTCTCCTTCTCAGGCTACAGTTTGAAAGTTAAGCTATCACAGATAAAATTAAATATCCTTATTTGCTTAATTAAAAGATACCTTTTTGTGTTGGTTTTTTTGCTTGTCTGAATTAAAAATGTTTTTTCCATACAAACTTATTCCCAGTTTGAAAATAAAAAAATATGTTTCCACAATGAAATTCTTTTTTTTCTAACAAGAGAAATTACATCCCTAAAAAGTCTGCTTGTCATGCATATACTCATAAGAAGTTCAGAAAAGAAGTGACATCTAGTTAAATAAAAGAGAAGTTAAATGCTTGAAATTGCCATTTCAAGACATATTTTTTTGTATCTATAGTGATACATGTCTTGCAGGGAAAAAAAAAAATAAAGCAGCTTGATTTTATAATGGCACTTCATGTACTGGAACAATTGTAACCTTGTCTGTTACCCAGCAGCTGCTAAAGCCCTGCCAATATGTGCTAAACAAGAGTAATACCAGTATTAATGTCTCTGGTTATTCCAGCATCCCAGAGAAAAACTTAAGGAAATTTCTACATAAAATGCAGTTCACATATTTTACTTTTCAAATCTGGTTGTGCATGTATGTTAGAATATGTTTAATCTAGAGTGCCAGCCTGTCTGTGCTGCCTTCAAAAACTCATTTATAAACACTTGCCTTCACAGTGAGGCTATCTACTATCAGGCAGTCAGTATCTGAAATTACTGCAGTAAAGTTTAGAGAGTAATAATCTTTCCTTTTCAAGGAAAATACGACAGGTGAGTGTTAATTAAGTGTCAGGGAAGAATAACATCGGCCACACTTGAGCATTCTTCAGTCTACAATGTCTATAATTTCTGTACTTCCATCATTACATTCTGCCTTGTCAATCATCTTTGCTGCGGCTTTCTCTGTGGGATTAGTCAGGTGTTGTGCCAGCTGCTGAACATGCACATCATGGGAAAAAACTCTTGTTCTACGGGAATCCCAGAAGTTATGGAAGCATTCAAATTACCTTCCAAATTAGGAACATATGTTGAATGTTTGTAGATACGTGTACATACAATAGTAGTGAAGCATTCATATGCTTTTTGAGCCTTTACAGACATGTGCATTAAACAGTTTTTAAGAATTCTTTTTTTAAACATCAGGGAGATCTTGAACCATAAAAACATCCCTGTGAAACTAAGGCTTTTGGCAATAGTATTTGACAGCCAGTGTTGGCAGGGGAAAAAATAATCAGCGAACTGATTTGAGGGTATTTTACTATTTTTTTTTTTTTCAAATTATTCAAAATATTCTTAGAAGTATATACTTAAAATTAAATTTGAGTGAACAATTATTTTTACAGGGATCAAGCATACATTTCAAGACAACAGTACTAAAATTGCTGATTTAGCCTTAGGGTTAAAAATTTCTTCTATTGATATGTTTTCTGTTGCTCTTTCAGACGTTAACTGACCCATGTTTTATTTGGGAAATTGATATTCATAGTACACACCTCACAGAAATTAATTAGAATAGTGAAACCTCTTCAGACAAACTGAGTATTCTTGAGGTGAAAATCCTCATGATACAGAGAACTACCTATTTAAAAATACAAAACAGAACAAAGCATTAAGCTGAGTAGATAACTTGCAGGTAAGGCAAATGAGCAATATATAAACATTAATAACAGCACTACATGCACATGCTGTATCACTCAAGACTTATTGAGAAATTTTCAAAATGTTGTTTCTTTCATCAAAATCTCTAAAAATGTTGCATGAATACTAAATATGCCAATCCCACCCCCAGTTTAAGTCATCCTCAAACTATTTGCGAATCTGTGATGAATTTGTAGGAAGGCATCAAATGGGAATAATGGGAATAGGTGAGAAAGGTGAGCTGTGGGAGGTGTGAGATAGCCATGAGATTTAAAACTGTGTCTCCCATAGGAGAGATCACTGTGCATGTCTTGCAGGGTATGCCAGCTACTAAAATAGTGTGTAAAAGGGAATCTCCTCTTCTAGGTGTTTTCTGAATCTGATGCTCCATTTTCTTCTTTTTTTTTTTTCCTTATTTTTCTCTCCTTGTTATTTTGTCTGGTTTTAGTGTTCCAGAAAATACATTTTCTAAGAAACTATTTCGTAGAACCTTGTTTTAGCGGAGGAATAAGAATTCTAAGGAATTTTTTTCTTCTTTTTTTGGATTGTCAGACAAATAAAAAATATGTGCTTGTGTAGCAAACGTGGTGGTTTCTAATCCGTTATTTTATATAGCTGTGCTCCTTCAGAGGCAAACAGGGGATGAAAACAGACTGTGATTGATTTCATCAGTATCAAGTGCTCAAGATTAAAGCTTGTAGTGCTGACTCTTCTCTAGGTGTGAAGATCATGGAAAAACCATTACTACATTGCCCCATTTTTGTCAGACTGAAGATTGCCATGGCCACAGCATATGAGTGCTTCACAACTGCTAATTAATTTCTTTTCACAGGACTCTTGAGATAACACAGTTTCCTTGTCCTCATTTTCTAGAAGTGGAACTGAAATATAGAGGAATTAGGTGCTTTGTTCAAGGTCACAGAGGAAGTTGGGACAGAACTTGGAATAGAGCCTAGCTCAAAAATTATGCCTTAACTAATATATCACTTCCCTCCCCTTGAGGTATCTATGCAAAGGTAGTCACAACACAGTTCTTGGTGAATCAAAACTCCTCCACAAATAGCGAGCAAAACTTGAAAGGTTTAGTTCCAGTAGGAGTACCACTACTTCCTAAGCAAAAGAGATATTCTGGAAATGTTCTTTAAGAGTATTTTGAAATTTCTGCCTGAAACAATTGAAATCCAAATAAAATCATAGAGGGTTTTTTTGGTGGTGGTGTTTTGTTTTGTTGGGTTTTTTTTTTAGGATTTTAGAAACACTGCTACATTTTTGTTACCATTTGTATCAATAATGGTATGTTCTGGTCAAAGATTTAGCCTCAATTCCTTTTTTCTTCCTGAACCAGTTGTACTGTCTTGCTCCAGTGTTTAGATATGCCATTCAAAAACATGTTTATCCCATTGCAAATTTACAATTGTAATTGGATTTGTAATTGGTCTCTGGACAGCCAAAAGGACTCAAAGTAGATTACCATAGGAAAATAAAACTTTTCCATTGTCTTTTCTGTAAAACTAATTATGTTTTGTGCACTACTAGACCCCATAGTTTTACACTGGAGTAAAAGACATGAGGATACTGTAAAGGTATCAGATTGCTTTTCAACAGTGTCTAATTTGTGAAGCAATTTCATAATCAGGGAAAAACTGGACTGAATGCATGCATCTGCACTGAAGGTCCATTTGCAGTGTCTGGGTATCTTCTATGTTATAACAATAATCTGGTTTCTAAACAGACAATCTGAAATTTGCAATTGAAAATTCTTTCTTTTTTGTAAAAATCTAGTAAAATTAAATGAATAGGAATATTTTAATGTGTAAAATTATTAATAGATGCGCTGTACAACTAGTAGCCTGGTCAGGATAACTGCTTGTGGGCTACCTAAAAACAGTGTGGAAAGTGATTTTTTTGCCTAGCTCACTTAGCATTTATTGCCTCCTGAAACAACTGCAGTGGTGGGTTTAGACCCTTCTTACCATCCAGCCACTAACCAAGGCTCTAAAAGTTGTGTACACTGTTATCACTCATTTGAACCTGTAAATTCCTGAGTCTGTACAATAATTTTTACTAAAATCACTCTGTCCTGAGAGTTTATCTAACGTATCTCAAAAAAACTACTGTCTGGTTTGTGGCATTACAAATACCTCATGTCTTGCCCAAGGGCTTGTGAAAAGTGAAACAGCCTTCAAAAATACATTTATGCTGGAACTTTGTTTGGTAAATGACAAAGTAAAACTTTATGTTTTTAAACAATGAGTTCTCATAGGGACATTTTTTAATTAGTTACCTTAACCTTATTAGATTCGGTCTTTGTATTACATAAGATATTTGGCCCCAGATCCCCTCATAGCCTGTTACTTTTCCTATTGATCAAGCCTTTCTCCACAGTGGTTTGTACAGTAAATGCTGTGCACTGCAGTCATCTCTGTATTTTGGAGTAGATTGAAAGAGACAGGGCAGCCGCTGCAGGTCAGATCTGCTGGGAGATCTGTGTTGTCATAATAAGCCAGTTTCTCAGTAACTTACAGCAATGAAGTTCAGAGGCAGCCAGCTCTAGCAGCTGCTGAGCACACTAAATATTGATTGGAAGGGAAAAATGAGGGAGATGGTGACCTTCTATTCAGAGCCTGACAAAAGTGTGGTCGGAATTATGCTCTTGCTAATGCAGCGCCTTCCTAGTTACCCTGCATACTAGCGGGAGGCAGCTGCGCTTCCTTCCTGCCTCAGATCCTGACTTCTGACATCAAGTCATTAACTTTTGTAGCCTTACTCCTCCCTTGGATTTTCCTAAAGGAAAGAAAGAGAAATTCTTCTCAACTCGAGCCTCATCAAAGTCATGAGAGTCATTTTCAAGCACAGTACATTTTTTATCTGTAAGTTACCTAAAAATAAAAGTGCAGTTGAAATGAAACTCCCTCAAGCCTACCTGTACTTTCAGCAATTAATGGGGGAAGTATTTACCATTCAAAAGGCTTTTGCTGTTTGGATTTCCTCCAGTTCAGAATCAGCTCTATCAAATTGGCCAGTGCAATTTATTATCTCCTCAGGGACATTCAGCTGTCCCAGCTAACCTTTCTCAGAATAGATCCAGCTGTGTCCTTCTGGACAAAATCTTTCCACTCCCCTAAAAATGCAGTCATTGTAAGGATGTCCTCAACAGAACTATTAAAGATACCCTTAGGCCCAGCTCTGCATTAATGACCTATAGCTCATGACTTCCATTTCAGCTGTATATATTTTGATGTGAGGGTTAAGAAGGATAGCATAGGTTAAAGTACAGCAGCAAGATCCCCAGGGAAACAAAAGTGCAATTATTCTGTAAATGGCAATTCAGAATTAATGGTCCAGGAAAATGACTTTGCAGAGAAGTTCAGCTCCCATGATTTTATTTGGAATTGACAGCAGTTGGAAGACCGTCCATTACATGACAACAATGCCTTGCATTTTTCTTAGCATGTTTAATCTATAGATCCTGAAACTTTTCTGTGTCTTGTCACAATTTTGTAAATGCTGGCAGTGAGAAATCTGGAAATGAGAAAATGAGTTTAATCTGCTTGCTCAGAATGATGTGTTCAGCTGGTGGCTACTAGATGAAATTGGAACAGAGGCATACTAGTTCCTTCATGTAACATCAGTTTATTCTGAAAGGTACTTCAGTGATTGTGCTTTGAGAATCAGTGGTCAAAAATGGATGATAGAAGTCAATGTTTTCAACAAGTGCATTTTGCTTTAAATCATGTAGAAGTTCAGTATGGAAATATATACAAGACGGAAAATAACCTCATTGAACAAATATACTACAAAACAAGACAGGAAGGGAAATTTATTTACCCAAGGCATAAAAATGGTCTTACCTAACAGAAATATTTGTATAATATTTAATGTAATTTTGCACATTGCACATAGATATCGTCATTTATATTAACATCTTCAAGATATACAAGGGAGGAAAGCCTACCTCAAATTATTACTTTCCTGTTTACAAAGTCAAAGAAACTCTTAGGTTCACCAGATTATTGTGCAATTAAAAAAAAAAACCAAAAACCAAACCAAAACAGTAAAAAAAGAAAATAAATATTCCTTACTGGGCTGCTGGAGTGAAGGGTAGATTTTCCAATGACAGAAGATAGAGTTAACACTTCAGACTGTTTAAAAACACAATCAGCTGAGCAGTGAAGCTCACAATGATTAATCTATTTCAGGTGTGTTTTATCATTTGGCTACAGCCTAAATTAGGCTTGTTACTTATCAGGCTTTTACTCAGAAACTAATGTCAGACTGTTTTATTGTTATGACTTCAACACTGCCTTGATGACTGTATTTGTTGAATGAAGATTTAAGCTTTTTTGTTTGTTTTTAAAGAACTGAAAAGCAAACATGGGTATGCTTAAAATCTGTTGCTGCTTTATCTTTATTCTTCCTTGGAAGGGGGGTATTTTTTGCTTGGGTGTTCGTTTTTCAGGATGTTCATTTTCAGTGATCTCCATAATTGTGTGAGGCACTGCGGGTAGCCATGTTGCTGGAGAAGGCTCATGCTAGAACAATTTATCCTCTTGGTTGTTCAAATCTGATGTGGGCAATTTGATGTTGGCTTATTTTGACTACAATTTTACCAAAACGTCGCCAATAGATAGTTAGAAATACTTTCTGTGAAAGGGTTTAGATTTCTTCCTGAATGGTAATTGTTTTCTAAATATCTGCATGAATGTTGGCAGGTATGTAGACCCATGTGTATAAGTTTTTCTTTAAAGCTTTTACGTTTGCTTTGGATTTTAAAATTGATTTCAGCCTAGAGAGAGGAAAAAAGATATCAAAGAGATAATTTTATAACTTCTTGATCTGTGGTTTTTATGATTTATTGTTTTAATAATTTTGTATTAAAAATGTATTTACTTTTACCAGAATGTAAAGGAAAGGCTCTCTTTAAGAAGCTGAGGTACCTAAAGCAGTTCTGTGTTTTCTGGTTTGTTTGTCTAACAGTTGGCCTAATAGATAACCTCAGTGATTATAAAGGTGGTGCCTTGCTCCCAACTAGGATTTCTGTGTGCTTTACTAACTAAATAATTAATTTTATGGGTGCTAACACCACAGACCACATTTATGTAAATGTAAGCAAGCTGCACATACATTTACATCTGTTCTTTGATCTGGACAGCTATTCCTATGACTTAGCTGAGTATCCTGTCTGAGCATTAGTCATAACTCCCTAGAGCACAGCAGTCATACAGACATGATTTGAGTGAAGCAAAGGAGAGTGCTTAAAACACGTGTGGTATGATAAAATACTTAGAAATCTCATTCTGGCAGCATTTTATGCAGGACTTTAAGAAAATCGTGTAAAGTAAAATTTAAAACAAAACCCTTCTCTTAGTCTAGTGCCTTAAATGGTGATTTTAGTGTTCACATTAGGGCAAACGTTTACCTAATTATGTCTTAGACTTAAAGCATCAGCAGTTTTGTTTTTTGAGCTCCCAGCACACACACAAACACATGCACAGACTCAGTGACACCCATATATAAACAAACTGCAAGGCATTAAAGCAGGATGACATTGGAAGAATTTTCTTGCAGAGACATAATTAACAGATCATGGTTAGCTTACTTCTCAGTTTTCATTTTCCAGTCCAAAATTTTGATTTCAATATCATTTCATCTTTGCTTTGAACTTCCTGGGTTTCTGTGATTGTCCACTTTTTTTTTTTTTTTTTTTTTCCCTACTGCTTTATTAAATGCTTAGGTGTTTTTCTAAGATAACTTGAGAATATTGTGGGCCTGATCTTAAGTGGAGTGCTCACAATTCAAAATCTTTTTTTTGGAGAACTCCAAAGCCTCAGCAGCTCATATGTTAAGTAGTTCATAGATTCTGACTAACTTTTAAGAGCTCGTAAGTATCTAGGTATGTGTAGCTGAGTAGTTACCTGGGTGCAGGAAGAAGGCTTTTTTAGATGCTCTTAGAGCACAAATAAAGGTCCAAGATGCATGAAAGAACTCTAAAAGCTTGAAATGTGGTGAAAGGCTTCCAGCAATGAGGTATGAAGGTAGAAGAGCTGCTTTCCAAGAAGTCCTTTAATGTTAGTCATATACAGCAAATGCAGAGAGACCAGAGAGTTACAGAGAAGGGGGCTGCAGCATTGCAGAAATTCCTAATAATGCTGCCATCTATTTGGTAAGCCCGTGAGATGGCTTTATCTAGGCAGCATTTAATATTTGATTCTAACTATAGGAACCTCATCTCAGACTGGGAAAGCAAAAAAGTGGAATCATCTCACCTAATCTCGCTGTCACTATGAACTTGCAGCTGTGCCCCATGCTGCCTGGAGACGCTTGCACTGTAGATTCTGATAAATCCCTCACAAAGTGCAGTTACCATTATTTCTTCTCTCCAGAAACTACAATTTATGTGCCATTTATCTTGGAAACTGTAGAAACTCATATATTCAAGTTTATATTTCTAAAATTATAATAAAAGGGGATAAAAGATTTGAATATAGATCGTATTTTTTTCTTTAGTAATGAACAAATTCTCTAAAAAACACTGGAAGAAAAAGACAAATGTTTGGTGAATACAAATTGAAATTAAAAAAAAAAAAAAACAAGACCAAATAAAAAGTTTAAATTTAGATTAACTGGTTATTTTGAAACTATACTTAAACATAGTACTAATTTTACAATATTGTAAAAAGTAGACTGTGTTCGCATGCTCATTTTGTCTTTAATTGTAACACTCTTTCAAATATTAATGGTTGAAGAGGGATTTTTTCGTGAATAATACCCCATGGAAATGTCACATCTCACTTATGGGATGATTATATGCAAAATATATTTTTATAGTAAAAATATTTTAAGATACAATAGAAAATTCTAACCTTTACAATACTAAACCATAAACTAAAATAAGACCTAAGGAAAATAATAGACTTTTAAGATCTAGAGTACTTTTGATCTTAATTGCATTTTGCTGGATATTATTGTGTGGGAAATGGAATCCTGAAGTGACAGCCACTTCACTCACCATCTAAGTAACAGTAATCTATCTCCTCCCACAACAAAACTTTGAAATTTCATGTTTTATATGGGAAGCCACAGTAAATATGTCATTTCTCAAATGGACGAAATACATAGGGACCATTGAGAATATTATAATTTTCATAGTGGCCTATCAGTGATCATAAGATGATTGTAATTTAATAAGAAAACTGATGAGGCTAAATACATAGATGGTGGATATGTATGAAAACAGCTTTTCCAAGGACCTATCATAAAAACCTTCTTTTTTGTTGAAATCTGGAGTAATATTCGTTAATCTTCCCAACCACATCTGTATTAACTTTTCTTCCATATACATTCTCACTGCCTTGTTAACCTACTTCTCTTCTTGGATGGAATGCACTTCCCACAACTATATTAAGCTTTGATTTTAGAAATTTTAGGCACTCTCTGCATGTTCCTGTGTACTATAGTTCTTTTAGCTTTGCTGAGTAACCTTCTTCCTCTAGTTTCTCTTTTGAAATCAAACATATTGATTACCAATTTGTTTAAATTTATTATTTTATTTAAATAATTTCACATGGGAGTTAAATCATGATAACTTGAACCAGATTTATCTTCTGTCAAAAAGTCTTTAACAAAGTCGTGGTTACTTGAGACTGTCACAGATGCTGCAGTGAAGTGAATGGGTGAAGATATCACCACCTTTCATTATTTGCCCTGCTTCTGAGGCATTTTGCTTACCTTCCTGGACAGTTTTTAGTCCATTTTTGAGCTACCTCCTTGTTCAATATGATTTTCATTATGCACTAGCTCTGTGCAGAGACAAAATCAGCCATCAGTTTCTAACATATCTTTGAGGTCAGTCAGAGGCTTTGCTTTCAAATGATGTAACCATGAAATTCTCTTTTTATGTCACCAGGAGTAACTGGGCTGGACAGAGCACTTGGCTGCAAGTGTTTGCAGATGTGGTTTTAGTTTCAGTGTGTTTCTGTCAACTAATGGTTAGGAGAGTCTCAGTAAAACTGGGAGAGAGGGATAGCATTGAGTAGATACAGCATTCAATAGCACTGTAATTAGAAAATGAACCGATGTAAAAGGTTTCGAGGGTTACCTTTTCTAACTATATTTTTGAACAGATGTGGCTGTGGCTTCTGCACTTTGTGTGGAGCTTAATGGGAGCTGCTGGACCTGAGCACCTTTTAATATTCCTCTGGCCATGGTACTGCACACATAGAAACTTTATGGAGGGTGGATCGTGAGGAAAGCCTCATGCCAAGAAGGGTGATGCCGGGTGACTATAGGTACCTCTAATATATAGCAGCCACCAGAACCTGGAGATAGTGCGATGTTGTTGGTTTTTTTTAAATTTATTTTCTATATTCTACTTAAATATCATTTTAGACACCAAAAAAGTCTTGAAGAATCAGCTGATTCATTGCATATGTATTTATTTTCAGCCCTGGATGATTCTATACATGAAGACCCATATACTTCTATGGTAACAGATATAATTGATTGCTGCTGTTCTAATTGGTAAAATTAAATTTTTGGAAACAGTTTTATTTTACTTCCTTTTCTGAATGCATCAGCATGACCCAACAGTTTCTTTATGTAGAAATTGAAGGAACAACAAAGAAAGAATACCTCTAGGGCATATATAAATTACAAGGGTATGGCAACAGTATCATTTATTGCAGATACAATGCATACTGCTTTCTGTGAGTCATGATCAGAAACTAAGGGAGGGTTAATGCTGGTTTCTAACTAATGCAGGCAAGAAACCTGTAGTTTTACGCTACTGGGGAATAGTAATGTTATGTATTTTTCTGGGAAGTACTGTATAAACAGAGATTAGTGAAATTCAGGGAGCTGAGAGTGCTGCAATGTGCGTTGCCGTCCTGTGGCTGTTTCTGTAAAAGCGGATGTGTGTACTTCCGCACACAGGTAGCAACCCTTGAACGGCATGATGTGGGGAGGAGAGCTTAGAGTATTCCTTGTGGTTTGCAAAACTTTAAAGTAGTCCACAAACAGTCTGAAGATATTTGCTATGCCCTGTTAAATCAGGAGCTGGTATACTAACGTCATGTGAGGAAGAATGTTAAATAAAAGCTTGGTAGCCACTGTGTGCAATACTCGTGCTATCCCCCTGCTGTTGACTGCATTTCACTTTCTCTCACTGTCCATCTGCCTTTTCTATTTTCGTCCTAGTTTGTGATGTACGTCATTGCTCTTTTCTGTGATGTCAACAGACTTTGTTGTGGCTGTAAACAACCGTGGACTCTTAAAAGGCTGTTCCTTCTGAGTCATGAGTACCTAGGGCATCCAGGTTTTTATTGGAATCTTTCATTCTGTATTTGGGCACCAAACACTCCTTTAGGCATCAGTACTATTGTCAAGAGAGAAATTTATCAAAATTTTGTGCCAGGAAGCGGGTCCTAAAGAGAAAACAGCAATCTGAGCTGGTGATACAAGTATCCAGGTACCTACCTGGAGTAAAGGTAGTATTGTTTTTAGAAAACAGCAATTCCCAACCAACACAGAAGAAAATCAAAATTCATAATCATTCTTTAGATATAAGGCTATCACAATAAGTGATTCTCTTGGTGACCACTAGAACCTATGAATCCTTTTCACACCGGCCATGCCCTGAAAAGTGGCTATGAAGACTTTTGGAGTTTCTGATTGGGTGCTCAGTTTTATGGCAATTCTTAATGTGCAGAGAAAATCTTTATCTCAGAATATGAGTACATTTTGAACCAACAGATTCTTACAGCCCGCTTATAGTGCAATTATCACAGAGACTACAATGCTATTAGTTGGGGGTTTTTTTTTGTTGTTATTGCTTTTGAGACAATAATTCAGTGTAGCAAACACAGTAAGAGAAAAAATATACAGGAGACTTCTCAACCAACAAAGACCAAAAGTCTGAAATCAGCCAAAGAGTTGTTTGAATTCAACATTTTTAAGAAATAACTTCATCTTGGAAATAAACATATTTAATAAATTTCTTGTAAAAGAAATTTCAATAACTTCACCAGAGAACTAACCATGTTTGAATATGTACTGCAGAATTGCAACTAAATAATAATTTTAGGTTATAATAAATGCACTAAAAATACACTCATACTTAAATTTAAGAACTTAAGCATTGAAAAGATATTACATGGATTTTGAATCTTGTAATATATGTGATACCTATTAATGCTTATTTTACAGATAGAAAAGCAGAGACATGTGAATCTTGCCTCCCAGTATCATTTGTACTCTCACTTTGGGGAAATAGATAATATGATTTCAGGCTAAAGAACTACCACTTCAAAGAACTACATATTTGCATATGTAAGTTCAAGAAAGCAGCTGTGAGTGTGTACTTTTTTCCCAGAGTTAATATTTAAACTGTAATTATCCTATATTAGTCTTATAGTTTTTCATGTAAAAGGAACATTACCAAATTTATTTTCTCTCTGAAACTGTTACAAATATACATAGATAAAAATGTAATCAATTTCCATGTGACATTCGGTACCTAATAAAATTCAGTATATTTTAGTAGTTTTGTTGCCAGTTCTTGCGATAGTTATCTCATGATAGTTTACCTGAAAACTCCAGGTCCTAGATTCATGCGAGTTTGTCAGTATTTGAGGTTTTATTAGAAAAACCCAACAACTTGGTGAATACCACATGACCACTCCAAGTATCAACACTAAGTTGAAATTTAAAAGAACCTTTTTATTTGACTAGATTTTTCACTGATAAGTGAAAAACGCCCTTTTTTCTTTTAAAAAGTACTATAATTGCAAATTAATCCTTTTTGTTTTTCTCATGAGTGATGTCAAATCTTTGCCACATTGCTAACGAGAGACTGTTGTTTTCCTTCTCTAGCTTTAGCTCATTATCAATTAGTATTTAAATGTTTCAGCTAGGAGAACTCAAAAGTTTCTTCTTTAAAATTTTTATAATTATTTTCCTTCTGTATAAGTGCATCTCAGTACACTTTTGGTTGTTTTGCATGACTTCTGTATCAGAACAAATATTAGGTTAATGAGTAATGTTCTGGGTCCTTATGTTTGGTGAAAATTTCCCTTCTTGAATATTAATATTCCAAGCATGAATTGTATTTTATGAGGCAAACACGTTCTAAGAACTATGCTGTTGATTGTACACAGAAAAACAAATCAACCATAATTAAATGTCATGTTAAGTTTCCTTGAAATGTCAGTGGGGAGTCACAAACGCTCTTTAAAATACTTTGAAAACAAAAAATTGCCTTATATTCCCAGGTTTAAATTATGTTATCAATAGGCAGATCTTTATCTTCATTTTAAAATGCTTCCTAAGTAATGAATGGAGTTTGCTGCGGATGATGCTGCTAATTGAAAAACAGTCTGCATGTTTCAATCCACGATGCAGCCATTCGCACTCATTCCTGGAAGCTGGCTTTCAGTAAAATTCTTTGTTTTGTCCTTCTGTAATAATGTTGTTTTTCACACTCCATTCTGCATTACAGGTGTGCTTTCTCGGGACTGACTGTATCTATGCAGGAGAGGCAAGGAGCAGTGAATACTTGGAGAGCCATGGTGGAGGTTCTTTGGCAATACTGAGGTTCCTCCTCAGCCTCCATAGGAAAGGCTGACTGACTATCATGATCAAATTTCGATCTTGCTTCCCCTCAGTACTATATTAAGTGCCATGGACACTCCTCCTGTTCCTTTCCTCGAATTGCTGACAAGGAGAAATCTTACAGCTTTTCCTAAAACCAAGCTCTGTTACGCTGCTTAGGGGTGACAAAAAGGAAAAATATCCACTTGAACTGTCTCGCTTAATTCTCCTCCCTTCAGAAGGAGACAAAGATGCTGACCAAGGACATTCTGTGTCCTAAACCAGGTATTTTTATCAGGTTTTTTCCACAGCTTCTGAGCTTTAACTTCACAAGCAGGAACACAAATATATTTTAACCATTTATATATGGAAAATAATGGATTTCAGTGTATGAATGACAATTTCATTTATTCTAAAATTGAGGAAGGTAGGTAGATTTTCAAAGTGGTTTTCATGCCTAATAACAAATAAACAGTAAAAAAGGTAAGATTTGGTTTGAATTTTTAGTCTCATGCAAAGCCTATAAATCCCAGTAAGACAAGAATGATTTGTTTATTTGTTTCTTTCTTTCATTTTTTGGTCTGGATTTCTAACACATTTGATTGTCTCCTTTTTTCATGTTTCTATCCACATAGTTTATGGTAATAATGATAATCTCAAATGGAGGGCATTATTAGGAAGATCACTGTGAAATTAAAGAAATGTGTAAGCAAGGGAAGAAAGGAAGCGGATAGAAAGAATTTTGGACTATGGAAGGAACTTAAAAATTCAAGTTTGTTTTTTTTTTTTTTTTCATTTTAGAAATCTCTGGGTGAAGCACATGTCTTTGCAATCTATGTAACAGCAGCCAGTCTTATTACTATATTCTTTGTTTGAACCCACAGCCAAGGCAGATGGTTCACTGACAGCAGTATGAGCTGTTTGTTGCTACTTATCACATTTGTATTTTATTCTCTTTTAGGTAACAAAAGGTAGAGAAATCGTGGGAGATGTGTGAATGGATGAGCTAAAGCATTGCAACAAGACAGCAAAGAGTTGGTTTTCATTGGGCAAAATCTGAACTCTTCTCCATTTACATTTAACGGAGAGCTCTTGGACTGTCTGATTATTTTTGGATTTTTTTGGATAAGGGAGAAAAAGTAAATTTGGATATAGTAAGTTCACTGACAGTATTGTATAAATGTTAATGAAGCTTGTAACTGTACATACTAATACTGCTGTGGCTTGTAGGACACAAAAACTGTAATTTGGAAGGAAATTCCTAATTACTAGTAGACATCCAGAGTCTACATCTGTTGAGGTTTTTCATCTCCTCAGAAGTGTGCATGACAAGCTTTCAACATTGAGCACTTTGCAAGCCAGTAATTTGGCATAATAAGCTTTCTGTTCTTGACAAAAATGTGCTGCTGTTGGTGTGCAGAACTGTTCAACCTGTTTGCATTTTTGCAGATCATGTCTCCATAAGTTTCAGCTGTTTTATTACACTGATGGAGCTTCAGTACAATTCAGACATTTCAATGTCATTTCTAGTACTTTTTTTTTCTAGTGCTTTTTCTCTGCTACCTTTTTAAACAGATTTGCACCCTATTAGCACAAAAAAGTGCAAAAGGGGTGAGAGGAAAGATGGCCAGGAGAAGTCTTTGTAATTTATATATATATATAAAGTTGTTCTGCACTTGAAGAGCTGCCCTGTGAGACATTGCCTGCTAAAAGTACAGATTTAATGCAGAAAATCCTCCCTCTTTTCTTGGTCTGGCTCACTTCCTAGGTGTTGGCCTGCAGTGACCTGCAGAGTTTGGGACAGACTGACAAATTTGGACTGTGGTCTCTGCTGTCCTGAATTCTGCTGGTGACATTGTGAATCATATTCCTTGCATGGAAATAAATCAGAGAACTTGCATAAATCAGAGGACTGATTGTACATTAAGTCTTACTATGAACTAGTATCTTTAAAAGTGCCTCTTGGCTTTCACAATTCTATTAACTTTTTTGTTAACAATGCACTTACCTCCAAGGTTCTTGGGAAAAGGTGACTAGAGTTAAATTAGAGAAAACTGGCAAGTTTTCTAACGGAAGTTACAATGATACAGAAATTATAGGGTGAAATGTCGTTGTTACTGACTTGATGGAAGGTGGTTGGCAGCTCAAAACCTATTCCACAGTCATTCCCTGCACCTACAATCTGCAACCTTAAGCACAAGCTAAGAGTGATGTGATGGAATGGAGAGTGAAGCAGAGTGGAGACACTGTGGCCAGGCTCTGTAGAAATGCTTGCAGAAAGGGGCACTTTATGGTACCTTGTAGCTGATAAACTGCAAAGCAGCTGTCAACCAAGCTGAACTGCTCTCCAATCCAGTAGGCAGCTCAGTGCAGAGTCCCCATAATGGGACTTATGGCTTTCCTGGGGCACTGAGAGACAAAACAAACACTGAGGTTTTGGGGAAATCTCCCCTTTACACAATGGCTCTGAAAGAAGACATTCGTTGTAGTTTTCAGCACATTAACTATGTGGGGAGGATCTTCCTACACTGTGTTCAAAAGTAGCTCTGTCTAACTTCTTACTAAAGAGCTATGTAAAGGATCACTTTGGGAGAACTACTGCACCAGGGGTGTAAAATTTAGGAAGCAAGGTGCTTCTGTCAAGAAGACTGTTTCTCAGCTAATTTTTTGATGTAGAAATGCATATATTCACAACTTGCACGTTGAGCCAGTACTTACATTGCATTTTATTAAATTGCATTATTGAGTATTTTAGTATTAAGTTTCTCACTGTGCACATGATTTTGTATTGACACCCTGCCTGCATTGTAAAAATCATCAACACAAGAGCTGGAGTGTTGTCAGCTTCTGTCAGAAATGAAGGAGTGGAGCTCTTTGATGCATTTTCATGCATACTGTTAAGAAGCAGCTTGTTTTACACTGTCTAGTACATCTTCTATTTTTCACTAAAGATAATGAAAAGTGCAATTGATACTGAGTAGTGAAATAGCAAATACAGCCATTATGAAAACCTGATAAGATGAATAAAAAAATTCAGAACTGTTGTTCTGAAACAGGCTCTGAGTAAGAAATTACTGCTCTGTTAAGAAAGCAGTGCAGATATAGAAGATTATTAGTATAGACTCTATTAAGTTAAAATCCTTAACAGTAAAAAAAAACCAGAAAACCAACCCACAGTTGCAAGATATATTCTTATAAACACAGTTTGCTTATACTTTTAAGTGAAATGGGAAGAAAGAAATCTGCAGGTCAAATCCCCCTTATTGTCTGTAAAATAATGAGATGCAATGTAATGATAATTTTTTGCCACCAGAGAGCTCTTATTGCATTGTACTAACAATGTTATTCAAATATTTATTCATGGGCCCCATAATTAATTCTCATGGAGTGAAAATACCTTCATATTTATATTCTCTCCTGTTCTTTGTTCCCTGCTCTACTTGCAATTCCCACAGGGTTATTTCCTGTCATCAAACTGCACTAAGGAAAAAAAAAACAACTTTTCATAACTGACTGCATAGCCAGAAATAGCATTTCTAAAATCACAAAAATTAATTGCTTACAGAAACTAGTTTAGCTTACTTTTCTTTTTCCATAATACAGTTTTAAAACCCTATGCGTCTTCCCATCCTATATTGTGAAAAAGTTCAAAATTGTGAAAATTGCAATGGATTTAATATATGTATTTTCTGACAAGAAGAGGCAGACAAACTTGAAAGAACTTATCAAGAAAGAGGTTGCTGAACTAAAACACGAAAGATATTTTTTCAGGATTTGGAGTTTGACTCCATTCAAGTCAATATCAGTGATGCATAGTTAAACTGTTTATGGACCCATCCTGTTCCATCTAGGGCTTCATATATAATTTTCATATATCACAGGGCTTTATGGGCAGCCTTCTGATGGATCAATATTAAAGATTTCTTCTGCTGTTAGCATTTAGATTTGTGCTTGCCCAGCATTTGACTATCAGTCTACACCCTTTCTATACACAACTCTACTTCACCTTTCACTTTGTGTATGTTGTATACAGACTGGGTGTAAAAAACTACAAAATGGGAAATGCATCGCTTTACAGCTGGTTTTGCACAAGTGCAGATACTAGACAAGGTTAAAGAGTATTCAATCAAGCCTCTTAAAAAAGGCCTTTTAATCTTCCCAAGTAACAATTTTTAGGATGTTTTCACACATGCAACTTAAATGATTAAATTTTGATTTAATTTATTAAATACAGCATATTAAAGTACAGTTATATCTTCCTTTGTTAACCTATTCCTCTGTTTGTCCACATTAATTTGTGCATCCTCATGTCCTGTGTAATACTGGACTGATTCATCACACTTTCAAACTACTCCAGATTCTTAATGATTAATCTGAATTTTGTGGACTAAGTTTTATAGGTTTCAAATGCAGTTACTGCTAAAACCAAGTTAATCAGCTGCAGACCCATACTCCTGTGTTAATGTGGCTGGCACAGTTTCTGCCAATTATGCTGCAAAGGTGTTATATCTTTTTTATCAGTTTGACAGCTGATCTGAGGAAAAAAATAATAAATATCTAGCCTGAGTATTCTTACAGTAAATGTATGATGAAAATATTTTCTGATAACTGTTGTAATTTTAGTAAAAGAACTAATAGGACAAATTAGGATATTCAAGGTATCCTCCACAAAACAAAATGCTTGCTATCAAATCTTTAGCTAAGGAAGCAGTGAGATTTTCAGAAGTGCCTTCCTCCCTCATTGGACCCCCCTTCCCAGAGCTCCCCAGCTTTTGAAACCCTCCATTCCCATCAGTACCTCAAATGTTAACCCTAAATTTTCTAATGTGACTCATTTCCTGGCCATAACAGGACACCTCACAATTCTACACTTCATTCCTCGTGTCTTCTAACCAAGATTCTGAAACTAGTGGTGGCATTTTGTAGTCACAGTGAATGCCAAGACATGAGGTGAACTTACTTACAGTGAGTCAATGAGGAGACATAGGTACAGGGAGGATGAATGATTTATTCTGCATCTACTTTTTGGAGAATGAGATAGCTGACATAATCCTGTCCTGCCTCCCACTCTTGTGGACCCTCCTGTCTCACGTCCTTCCTGTGGTTTTCATCCCTTCCCATAGTGTGTGTGCACAGGGAGAGGTGATACAGAGGCTAAATATACCACCCGTAGCTGGAAGGAGCTTTCCCCACATCCCAAAACTCTGTCTCTGTGTGGGTTGTGATATCTCTCAGAGCTGACAGTATATTTCCCAGTTGATTGCCATTTCTTTGAAGTCTGCATTAATTGTAGAATAAGCTAGCTAAACCATCAGGGAGACTGGATTTGATTTTATATTCCTGAACAATCTCTATGAATCATGTGGACATCTGCTGTAGTTATTTAAGAATCAGGTAGTATCTACTTGTCCTCTCTTTTCCTTAATTCTGATGTCTAGCAGGATTTTGCACATGGGACTTGCAGTAACCCACTCATGGATTACTTGGCTCTTAAGGTGATTTGTCAGTTGGAGTTATCTGCTTTGAATTGAGATGAGCTGCTTGACTTCTACGTTTTCACTTCTGCTGGCAGGAAGAGTTTGGTAGGAGAAGTTACACAATTGCATTCCAGGTGCTATGAAACACTTGGTGTTGTATATGGTGATGTTTAATCTCAAAGACTGTGGCTAGGAATCCTCCTCTTATTGGTACTCTGTAAACCATATTCATTATTAGAAAATAAAAAATGTTATCTATGAGACATTTCCTCTTTATCATGCTTCCTATTAAACCCATCAGCACCATATATGCTCTGTGAAAAAGATCTCAATGAAATACTTCTGTCACATGTGTTTAATTTTGCTCTGCTTGGCTCCACTGAGCAATAGGGACTGTCAGGCAAGATCTGCTGAGCTGCCAGCGATTTCACTGTCTTGGTGAGGACTTAACTACTTGGCTATCCATAGAAATTACATGCTGTGTAGTAGCTCTAGCACTGACAAGTCCAAAGCTGTCAGCTTTCACCAGGGCTGTGTCTGCTTATGTGGTTGGTATTGTCCTGAGAACCCTATAGCTCCCGAAAACCACGACCTGAAATCATGGTATTTCAACCTATGGCTAAATCAAGAACATCCCTTCAGCCAAGTTTTAGATTTCATCTGCAGTTCAGTTCTTCTTTAATGGCACTTGGAGGTGTGGCTGGAGAAACAGCTCAGTGCAGGCTGCAGTTCTGAAATACTGGGTGGCCTCAGGGTTTGTGGGGCGGTCTGTGGCACCGGCCACAGTGCAGCAGCTGTGCCGCAGGCAATTCCCACACCTCCTCCAAGCTGGGAGTAAGAGACAGTCACACTTCAGGCTGCAGCTGAGACTAGACTTGCACTATTTGTATATCATAAATGCAGTGGAAAGTAATTGAGGGCGGGTTGCAAATGGCAAAATTAGCATCAGTTTTCTGAAAGCTTGGTATTCAATTGCAACAAATGCAAAACCATTCCCCTCTAGTTCAAAAGAGTAGGGAAAGTAAAAAAAAACCCAAAAAACAAAACAGAAAAAACCCCGGACTGATCAGATGAATTCTGAGCAGGACTTCACATTCTAAATAAAAATGATAACTTGTCATTCAGATAATTTTAAAATTCATACTGTAATTTCCATTCTTGGCTAATTTTTCCCAGTAAGTAAATTCACAACACACATTTCCAACTGATGGTGTATTTCTGCAAATTAAATTTAAAAATCTGATTGACACTATAATAATTTTAAAAGTTATTTCTCTAGTAAAATCCTTAAATAGGTGGGAATGTCTAATTCTGTCTAATGTGTTATACATGGAAATCTTTAATGTTTCTTACTTTCAAAAGTATCTCTTCAAGTGGAAGAAATGTTTTACCAAACATTTTTGCTGACTGTCCAATTCTTGGATCCTTTTTCATCTGCTTAATCAAAGGTTGGACTTCATGATCTCAGAGGTTTTTTCAAGCCTAATTGATTCTGTGATTCTGTATCAGAGATAAATTAGAGAAATAATTGTCACATATTGGGTAGATGCAGAAGTTTGGTTTGGGGTTTGTTCAGACTAATGCTTAATTAATTGTGGGAGATCCTGGGAAAAAAAAATTCCTCCCGTGCAATTTAATTTGTATCAGTGACATGTATTTCATAAATTCACTTCTGTTCAACAAAAGAGCAATTACAAAGCTATTTGAAAAGGAAGAAAATATTTTAAAAGGTACGCTATTTTTACATCAGATGCTTCCCTGCTCTGACACCAGTGTACCCACCTGGGAACACTTCTACATGACTGCTATTTTCACTTGCAAATTGAAGTAAGGGAGAATTGAAGAATTCATATTATCATAAAGAATGTTTCAGAGTTTATTGAAGTTATTTCTGCAAAACTGAGGGAGGAAGTCTCAAAAATGTTTTGAGATCGCTCAGTTGTCTTGCACGATTCAGCACGTGTCTGCTGCAGGCGCGGTGCTACCGACCGAGAAAGGACGGCAGCCAGGGGTGGTTGGTGTGACTTGGGAGGCACTGCCCAGGGTCACAGGGGTGTGCCAGCTCTGCACTGCTGCTCCTGAGAGGTGGCTGTAAGCATGGCCGGCAGCTTCGTGCCGTGGCAGTCAAGCAGATCAGGATCAGCCTTGTGCCCTTAGCGACTAAAACACCCTCAACAGGCCCTCTCCTATGGGCAGGCGGCGGGGAGCCTGCTGGAGGGAAGGAAGCCCTCTTACAGAGAACTCTATTTTGGGGGGAGCCTTGGCAATCTGAATTGTTTCCTCTCTCTTACTCCTTGTTTCTGCCTGGTTGACATTTTGGTATGATAAATCTGTCACCATTCCTAAATCCCCAATTAATTTCAATGCAATAATTTATTATGTGAGTGGTTGATCAGATGTAGACCTCTTCTCTGGTTTCAAAATGAGTTCTCAGCAGCAGCTAAAACACACAGATGTCAGTTTTTGATTGTGTGTAATGCCACATAGCTGTAAAAACAATTCACAAATACACACAAGGGAAATATATTTTCTAAGGGATGAACAAATGATTGTGAAGAACATAAAAATTGAAAAATAGCAGTATTTTTGAGGACTTACATTAACTCAGACACGAATTTGAGCATTCAATAGAACAAAAAGTGAAGAAACTTCAGATTGTTATATTTATTATAATCTATATTGTCATCCAAAAATAGTGAATAAAGTAGTTTAAAACTGTTACTGTGAAATGCCATTATGTCATTTTTCAAGTCATTCTGTCTACAGAAAATTGCTTCCTAACCTGCAAAATCCCAGACTGTGAGTACAGTCTTTGAATGATTTCTAAGTAAAGGAACAGGTGAATTTGTTTGCATCCATAAGCTGGTTTGCTGCAGAATTAATTTTAACATTTAGAAGTCAAGTTTTTAATTCAATTTTATATTTCAAGATAATAATCTACTACATAGAAACTACAAAAAAACCAAAATTATTTTCAAATATTGATTGAATGAAAAAGGAATTATTTTGAATATTAGATATACTCAGGAAGTGGAGCAAATCTGTGATAGCGACTGATGTGAATATAAGAGAGGAGCAAAAGTAAACCCACTAAGAAGTTTCACAAAATGCGATATAGTTATTAGATAGTTAAACTAGGAGAAGAAAGATATTAAATGTTCATTCTAAGTCCTTCTATAATGGTGAGTAGGTCTGCACAGCGCAAACTCGTTTCTCCGTCAGAAATACTTGTTAACTATCACATCTGTCACACAGACTGCTTTAACTGAAGGTGCTTTTGTTTCAAATGATAAAACTTAGACTCCACCAAAGTGTTCACAACCCTCACACATGTATTTTTTAAAATCACTGCATTACTTTCTCATGCAGTGCTGCATTCTTGCCCCAGCCATGCAGAGATTCAGCCTCATGAAAGAGAAGAATATTTAGTTAGGTAAAAAAAAATTGTAGTGTTGAAATCGGGCTCCATAAAGTCTTTCAGGACAGAGAAGATACACAACTCTATTAAATTCTCTATTCATTTTTGTTTTATCAACAAATTTTGGGTGTATGAATCACTGTTACTGACAACAGAAACGAGCTGGATTCCCCAGATTAACTGTAATGGATTTTTTTGTTGTTCTTGTTTGGTTTAATCTAATCTGAATCAGATTAAAATTTAGATGGAGTGATTTATTTGGCTATAGAGAATAAAAATGTGCAATTAAGTGCATGTGAGTTGTACCAGTTGTAGAACTGCAATGTAAAATTGGTAGCCAGATCAAAATGCATCTGAAAAAAAGACAACAAATAGCTGCGCACATAAATACATGCTATATATAAACGTATATATATATACGTGTGTGTATATATACATGTGTGTATGTATATATATATATATATGCACTTACACTGATTTATAAATCCCAAATGACAATTGTAATTTTTATAAGTTCTATATTACATAGTTAGTCATTGCAACCCCTGGATTTAAAANAAAAAAAAAAAAAAAAAAAAAAAAAAAAAAATCAATCTACTTAATCACTTATTTTATACCTGTAAAAAACATCTGTTTGTCATGTTACCAAAAAAAATTATATTCTAAACCAAACTAATGTTAGATAATTTTGACCACTTTTTTTTTTAATCAATGTGCACTAAACACTACAACACCCATTCATAATGATTTCACAAAGTAAAACATTTAAGACCAAATAATCCTTGCTTATTCCTAATTCATTTTGTGTGAGATACATTAAAAAAAAAATCCCTTTTAACAGAGCTAGAGGATCCTCTTTGGAATACTCTATATTTCTCTTTTTCTCAGTTATAATCTATCAAATAATGGCTTTACAGACAGCTTGTTAGCAGATAGATAAATTCAGGCTTCCAGCCCGTCTCTGTTTTTCACATGAATATCAGCTACCACTATGTAAAATCAGCAGCATACAAGCTAAACAGAAGTAGCAGATGGGTGAATTTCACACAGTCTTTTCAAAATTAATATGGATGGGAGGGGGGGTAGAAAGAGAAGCATGGGAAATTACAGTGTTTTGTTGGTGTAAAATGATGGAGTTGAAAAATATTAGCCTTTCACAGGAAGAGAAAATAGGAAAAGATTAAGGCCCAAATGAAATGATCTGAATTCTGGCTTTTACCTGCTTTGGCAGATGGGAGGGAGAAATTTTCTGTGCTGTTACTATTTTTCACTTTTCTCTATATTAGGAATAAAATCATGGAAAAATTAAATTCAAAATCTCCTTCAGTGTTAGAAAGACCTAATAGACAATTGTTTGGTTTCAAATATTTTTAAACTGCTGATAGAATAAAATATAACCTTATTTGGTTGCCAAGTATTTGAAGTCTTTCGATATGTGAAAAAGAATTGATAATGCCCTGTTGATAATAACATCAGCCCTCAGTCTACTGGTTTGGACAGCGTAACACACACACACACCAGAAGACAGAATATTGCTTTATTGTTATCTTTAAATACTCTATATCTAAGAAACTGAGTTAAGTATTACTAACTCAATCATTGTGCATATGCAGACAATAAGCATTATACAATATACTATACGTACTCCAGATACTGGCATGGAGGTATTTTGTATTTCTGTTAAGTTTAGCTAACCATTAACTATAATTAGAACCTGAAGCTGCAAGACATGACAGAAATATGTAACATAATTCATGCCTTGATGTGTCTAGAAATAAAAGTAGGAAAAAAAAAAGTAGAAATCCACAGGAACAGAAATTCTGACAGACAGTTAACACCTGAATTTTTCTACAGTGATGTAAAGCATGTACAAATCCTATGAAAGACCAATACTTTGGTGACTAAAAATAGGTTTCATAGCTCATTAGAGTGTCTGTGGTTATTATGTGGGTTCCTTAAGCAAATGTATACATTACAAATTTTTCTAAGTTCATTTGACTTGAGAAATCTATGCAAGAAGCGATTGGCAGAATCAGACTGACAATGCATTTAATCTGTTGCAATGATATGACGAGTCTTAGTATGGGTTATTTATTCTGCTTGGTATTGGGGAATTGACACATCTATCTGTCAGACAGAAAATTCTGCTCTGAAATTAAGGTTTGAGTGCCTTCACTTCTGTACTGCATATCTATATTTTGCTGCAAAGTCAATAGGAAGTGGCATGAAAAAGTATTGCACCTGTCACAGGGCTCATAATAGAATATCATTAAATACAGTTTTTCATTCAGTCAAACAGAGATCTTATGAATAAATGGACAGCTATCATACAGAGCACACTGAATTTTTACACTTAAACAACACCATTGTAATTAATGAGGAATTATATAGACCTGACAGGAGTCAGGTCCATTTAAAAGAAAGTGCACTATAGATGCACAGAGTGCTTCCTCCCCATATTAGATAGAATCAGAAAGGGGGGAAAAGAAAAAAAAGAGGAAGAAAGTAAAAAAATGAGTAAAAAAGTAGAAGCACAAATATAGACATTAATTAGTCCTATTTCCTCATAGTAACTGAGGTAGGAGTGGATTCCAGCACTCTTGTGACACTTTCACACCTATGTGCTTCACTTGCCACATGCTGCTGAAGAGGTAAATTGTAAATCCAGCATTCTTCTCAAGATTGAAGCTGCGGACAAGAGAATGTGCTTACACTGTTCGGTGCCGAGTGCCAGGTATCAGCACTGCTTCAGAGAGCTTGCTAATTTATTTTGTACAGAGGAAAGAGACAGAGGACTTGTGTTCAGGGCACGTGCTAGAAGGAGGGAAAATAAAAGTCTTCCAATCTGCCAGCATCAAAGGATATTTCAATATATTATATTAGCTAAAGAACATAAGACTTAACCTCAATGGATTTTTGGGAGCCAGCTTGAACAGCTTTGCCATAATTGGACATTCATTCTGTTAATTCACCTCCATGCTTTAATCTTGGTGAGAAATGCTGTATTTCTTTCCTTTCCTATCGCAATGCATAGTCATTTTACCTTTTCACCTTACGGATTCTGATTAATACATGGTGGTATTTCTTACTGCCTTATGATTATGGTGGGGATGAGTGGAACAGACAAATGAGCCTAGAATAAGGTAGCAAATTTTTCTCTAATAAAAACCTAGCTAGCTATGTTTAAAATAGTATATATACGGGGGTTTAAGTATATATTTATATCTATATCGGTATCTATATATATATACACACACTTAAAAATTATAATTACAGAATACCTCTTGTAAACCAGATACAATTTTCAGTTTATGTTACCAGACAAGGATAATTTAACAATCATTTAACAGTGCAGTTAATTCAGGGCATTGTCAGCCGTGTGAGGAAGGCACTTCTTCATGTCTAAATGTTTCCTGTATTTGAAGAATTTTTGTACTGAGTATACATGTGCACTGTTTGTAAAGTAATTCTGGGGAAGCAGTGGTGATATCAAAGTTCAAGAAACCTTGAAACTTATTTATCTTAAGATTTAAAAAGACATTTGAAGTGGCATAAGAAACAATGAAAGAATAAGAAGTTCCCAGACAGGATTTAATACAGTATGGAAGTAAGAAAAAAAACCCAACCAAACAAAACTAAAATTAGTTCTGCTGACAAGCTAGTCTTGCAGAGAGGTACTGCATCCATTTTTCAACAGGTTTTAAATTAGGACTTTCACCACTGTACTATTCTTCCAAACTAAAGTTGATTGGTGGGATGAACTGACCGATAAACTAGAAAAAGAAAAAACAACAGTTTTTGGATGCTGGGAGAAATTTTACTGACCTTAGATAAGATGACAATGAAAAATCAGCAACACATAGCTAATTTCTGTTGGTTATAAATAACCAGGGCTAAAAAACAGAAGAAACTGTTTGTAGTAATCTCATTAATCTTTCTTTAGATAACTTCATTCACAAAAAGAATTACTTTTAAAAGACACTAGCATAAATATTTTGTTGAATCAGACCCAGAATAGTCCTGATCCCACAGATACTTGCACCTGTGCAGATGAACAATCAGACATTGAAGCAATTTTCAGTACTTCTATAGTTCTGAGCTGTTTGTTCGATTGGAAATGAAAGGATTGATATAGCAGGCATATAAAATGATCACCCACTGTTCCTTTCCAGCCAGAAAAAAACCCACATTTTCTAAAACTAAGATTTTGAGTCTTGAGGATCTGGTTTCCAAGACCCTAAACTTTTCTCACTTTAAGGTAGCACAGAGCAATCTACCACATAAAAGGTAGTTGGCTCAGCATTTTAGGTGAAAATCTGTGTAATGAAAATACTTTCTCGTGTTGTTAAAAGTAAATGCAAGTCATTCAGATGCTATAAGAGTGAGCACAGGACACTAGTGTAATTAAAACCTCATTGTAAATCCTCCTACAAGATCAAATAATAAAAACACTGCTAGAAAACTCTGTGAAGGGTAATGCCAGGTGGCGAGACACAGTTAGGAGAAGTAATTTCACAGGCTTTTTGTAAAATTTGAGGGGTTGAGGACTGCATTACACTGACTAAAGAACACAGATAATATGGATTCATTGTGCTTAGGTCTGCACAACCCCAGAAATTTGGGATCCCAGAAGAAAGAGTTTCCAAATGGCAGGTTTGGTTCTCCAGCAGCCTCTCTAATAATGGCCTCTGTAAGGAATTGGTTGTGTCCTTTTCCATGCTATGTTTTATTGTAGTGTCATACCTCTTGTCTTTTTTTTTTTTCCCCCAGCTACTCTAGATTAATTATCTTTTGAAGTTTAAATATCTTTTACACAAGATGCCACCATGGGTCCACTAATGAAACACAGTTGGCAACGATGTTTTTATAGAGAAGGCTTCTTGTAAAAATGGTTTAGAGATCCGAAAGGCTCAGTGTATTTCTTTCCAAAACTTCACACTTTCTGTCATAAATAGAGTATCCAAGGAAATTTAGACGGAAGTTTTCAGATTTTAAAGAATTGCTTCAAGTGAAATATTTAGACAGTGTTCATATATGTAGAGATCACAATGAAATAATAAGATAAATTTTTAATTATTTTTAAATAATTCAAATATGCATTTTTAAAGCATCCAGTATGTAACTTTGCATAATATAAAATGTTCCTTTTCCAATATTGAATATATATATGTATTTTATATATATATATATATATATAATCTCATGGTGTTTGCGTTACAGTTCAGGAACTGTGCTGTTATACATTAACTTTGCATATATATATATGTGTGTGTGCGTGTGTAAAATTCAATATTATATGCAAATTGAACAGAAATAAGATATTATGTAGACACAAAAACTGTTGCCATACATTTAACNCCAGCTACTCTAGATTAATTATCTTTTGAAGTTTAAATATCTTTTACACAAGATGCCACCATGGGTCCACTAATGAAACACAGTTGGCAACGATGTTTTTATAGAGAAGGCTTCTTGTAAAAATGGTTTAGAGATCCGAAAGGCTCAGTGTATTTCTTTCCAAAACTTCACACTTTCTGTCATAAATAGAGTATCCAAGGAAATTTAGACGGAAGTTTTCAGATTTTAAAGAATTGCTTCAAGTGAAATATTTAGACAGTGTTCATATATGTAGAGATCACAATGAAATAATAAGATAAATTTTTAATTATTTTTAAATAATTCAAATATGCATTTTTAAAGCATCCAGTATGTAACTTTGCATAATATAAAATGTTCCTTTTCCAATATTGAATATATATATGTATTATATATATATATATAATCTCATGGTGTTTGCGTTACAGTTCAGGAACTGTGCTGTTATACATTAACTTTGCATATATATATATGTGTGTGTGCGTGTGTAAAATTCAATATTATATGCAAATTGAACAGAAATAAGATATTATGTAGACACAAAAACTGTTGCCATACATTTAACATTAACAAAATAAAACATTATTGAAACAAATATTGACACATATGCTGAAACAAACAAATATCGAAAGAAATTAATGCACAATACTGAAATGTTTTATAAATTAGTCTTTGTAAAATGGCATTGGCCAGATGATATCTGTCCAAGCTAATTTTTACACACCTTGAATTTTACTGCCAGAATTTTCAGAAACTTGAGCAGACTTCATGCTATTTCCTGTTGGAGATACCTTCAACTATGGGCCTACACTGAGAAGTTAAATTACAGACCCATGCATAATGTCTTCAGGAAGCACCTACCACCTGCAGTAACACTAAAGGGTTCTATTCTTGGATGGTGTAATATAATGTAACCCAAGGGCTGCTGTAAAATCTCTTCATGTCTGTTACTTGAGGATCCACTCCTTAAATAAAATATATAAATATTTTACACTATATAATACTATTAATAGATATAATATTATAATTTATTTAAAACTAAATAAATAATGAAATGTGGTATCATAGACATATTTAATAGCTCATGTTGGAAGAGACCTTCAGAGGTCATCTAGACACACCCCTCTTCCTCCCCTGCCACCCCACCAAACGAGGACATCTTCAACTAGATCAGGTTGCTCAGAGCCCCATCCAACCTGACCCTGAATGTTTCCAGGGGTGGGGCATCCACCATCTCTCTGGGCAACCTGTTTCATTTCCTTCATTGTAGAATAGCTTCTTTCTTTAATGTATTTGTTATGTTCCAAATGAAGTCAGATATATTGACTGATAGAAGGTGAATTGAAAACAGATGTTTTCTGCCTTTTGCTAAAAGGCAGAAACTCTGGGTGTATCTTAATTAAAAGATGACTTCTTGAGTATTTATTTTGAACATTTAGAGATAAAGTTCAACTTTTCAAATAATTTTCCTAGTAGTGCCCAAATGAAGCCAAGCAGCATTTCGAAGTCTTTAGAGATGAGCTGAGGATGCTGAAACGGCAATGCTCTGATTTAGAGGCTGGGTTTTGCTCCTTGGTTTCTCTCGTTCATGCCATTGCATCAGCCCACATTCTAATGAAATGTTAACACAGAAATTGCATATGTGCAAGAACTTGCTATGGTTTCTGTGAGGCCAGCTTTTGCTGTCAAATCTTTTGTGTGGGAGGCTAGCATTTAATGTGATGGTCTGACTTAACATGAATTGTCCTTAACTGGCTGCATGCCACAAACCTCAAATAGAGTGCTTGTCAAGAGATGGCTAACAAAGACAGGCTAGGCAAAGCTGAACAGCCCAGGAGCTCTTTGTGTTCACACCAGATCAGGTTTAGTGAACTGATGGAAAATGAGCCCAGACAAGCCTCCAGGGTCTTCTGGTTTGTAGTTTTTCTACTTCAGAGAAAAAAAAGAAAAAAAGAAAAAAAAAAAAAAAAAGAATTGCTAGGAATTTCCTGAGTTCTGTGGTGGTTTTTCTTTGCCTTTTTAAGAAGGAGCTTCTTTCTTGGGCAGGGTATAAGAAGTGTGCATTTTCACTGCTGTGGAAGACTACTTTTTAAAATCTCCAAGCTGTTTTGATTCACAGTTCCCTGAGCAATAGTGCAGTCCTCCTAATCAGGATATTTTCAGGTTTTCCAGGCATTCTCTATGTGTAGGGTCTCTCCTAGGTTAAATTGCTCTGTTAAGGCCCCAAAACTTCTTCATCATTTGAGTGTACTGCAACTTAAAGCTTCTTTTATTGTTTGCCCTGAAGTACGTATTGACTGAAACAGTAACTAGTCAATTCTCCCTCTGCTGCAATCCTCTACTCAAATATAACCATTTACTGTCAGAAAACAAATTCCTTGTTTTCAAGTTTTCAGCAACAGTTTATGAATTTAATTTGCATTTAGGATTCTACTGTGCTGCTAAGTGAAGCCAACAGCTAGGTTCTTCATTTTGCCGCAGTATGGGATGCATTCCTAAATACATGGTCCTGAACACTGAACCTGCTTATACCTTCTTTCATCCTCCAAAATTTCCTTATGTTTGCTCGCAATTTTTTTTTCTGATTACTTGTGATAGCTCCAAATTTTGCAAGAAAAGAGAGGATTTCCCCTTATGATAGTATTGATTCTTAAATATGGTCCAATTCTTTTCACCTGAGAAAGAAAATATAGCAGAGTCCATGAAGGTTTAACAGCACAGTATGGAATGAATTCACATAGGTTTCAATATGAAGAGGTTGTGCAGTCCTTTGTTGGGGAGTGTTAGCTGGACATCCATTAAAAGTGACCTGAACTGGGCTGTAAGAATCTTGCATGTTATACTGAAATGTGTCCTTTAGATTGTTTGCATGTTAATAGTATATTAGATACTTCTGTTGCTTCTGGGGAAATCTTTAGAATTGTAAAGGTAACATGTTTCAAAAGTGAAGACCATACTTCATTGTTGTCTAAATCCCAATCCACACTTCTCTGTAACTCCATATCATAATTACCTGCATTTTAGTAAAATGCATTTCTGTGTTTGTTCAGTTCCTCTACAGTGAAGCTTCTCAAGTACGAAAAGTTTAAGAATAACACTGTTTTCATGAACATCAAAGGCAAATAAACCTTTATATGTTAAGGTAAAATGTTGTGTTTTAGCCACATTTGTCCTTCAAGAGAAAGTGAAGCAGGAAAGAAAATAATGGAACAGTCTTTCCTTGACTTGTTGTGGGTATATAGCCATATAGCTTTTTACTGTCAGTGATTTACTCAGAAATCACTCCAACACTTTTCAGTGTAGCACAGCATTAGCTAGATCAGCCCTTCTCTATCCTCCCTTCTAACTGCATTAACCCGTTGTCCTTGAATTTCTCCTTCAAATTGTGAACAAAGAGCTCTTCAGCTTGGGTGGAAGTGGGAAATGCGGTTATTGATTTAGTCATGAATAAATGAATGTGTGCTTGAATGTATGAACCGATAAATGGATAGATGCTATTAGTTTTGTGTATTATAGAAAACTTTTTTCTGTTTTAAGGCAATGTGCACAAGAATGCCAAGAGTCAGACACACACATACATTATTTCTGAGTCTTTATAACCTTTTGAGACTATCTATATTTATGTGCTGGAGTAGGCTACGGTCCCTTTTAGAGCCAGATACCTCTGAAAGCACATTGCAGTCCTTTCTGGAGGAACAAACACTTGGGAAGAGACACACTTGTGAGGATATTTTTCCCTGAGAAAATCAGGATGTGCCTCTAGAGGGTATCCCAGGAAATCTGTGGGTCGTGTGAGGTAGATACAGATTCAGAAGCCCCTTCTATACCAAGATTTTAAACGCAGGTTTTTTTTTTTTTTAAATTTAACTGTTTTTTTCAGATGAAATAAATGATCTATTGCTATTCCATTACATAAAAAAAGTCTTATTTACCTATGCTTGGTTGCCTTTATTTGCACTAGCACATCTTCACTTCCCTGAAATCTGTGCTTTCTAGAGGTTTCTTAACACAATACTTCTAGTTATCCTAATAGCTATGTATATATCAACAATGTCTTGTACAGTGTAAAAAGCAATACTATTATGTTACTAATGCAACACAAAGAAACACATGCTTATACCAGGACAGCTTATTTTGACAATAGGTGGAAATACATTTTGTGTTGTAAAAGGCAATCCAACACCAGCTTGTCAAAATCAAAATTGAAGGTTTATTTTCTTAATTAATTTGGTAAAAGCAGCCTCCTCATAGGAAAATTAAACTGGTGCAAAGGTTATGTATAGATTAGCCTCAAGGGTAAAAAAATGAGTTGCGCTGTCATACAGGCATGATTTTCTGATATTAGCTATATATTAACCAAAGAAAGTGCCTAGTAGCTGAAAATCAGGAATTAAGTGATGAGGGAAAAATGCTATTGGACAACCAACTAGAGGATTGTTTTCCGAAGAACCTATCAACTAAAATGAAATTAGTAGTTATTTTAATGGACTGACATTTTCCTTTGCTTTAGATGGCAAATTTTGAACCTAAAGGAAAGGAGAAACGAGTGTATTTCCTTAGTGTGGTTGAGTGAAACAGTGCTCCTAAACAACAGTGGCAGTTTGTATTTGCTGCAGCACAACAGCTTGTTGCTGAGCCCTGGCCACTCTAATATTAATATTACTGAGCCAAGGAGACACAGGAAATAATAGAGATTAAAGTTTATTATAGTTTTCCACCAGAAATGCACAAAGGCTTCCAATAGACGCACTTTACTGTTAGACAATATCCACCAAGGCAAATATATAATATTTTGTTCTGTCCTTCTTCCATCCGGATTTTTCACCTGTAACAGAGGAAAAATACTGTTCCCATCATAGCTGGGTAGGACAAGGGGAGAGGATTTGGTAACTGAGGTGCTGAGGAGTGCAATTGTATCATTGCCTTGTCTACTCTTCATCAGGAGAGTGAATTAAGCTTCACTTCCCTGAATAAATTTCCAGCAAATGAAGGAACGAATTAAGGGAATATGATGAAATCCTTCGGGAAATTATAATATTGCAAATTGTAATAATACAAAACCTTGGTCGTGATCCCTCTTCCATTCTGTTCAAAAAGGAAAAAGTGCAAATAATGGGTTGGTTTTGTTTGGCGCTTGATTCTTTTGATTTTTTTGGGAGGTATTTACTCTGAAATGTGTGAGAGAGAACTATAAAACTTTTTTTCAAGCTTTTTCATATTCAGAAGTAGTGACATTTCTTAATGTGTATGTTGTAATGAAGGAAGAAGTATGTAATTCTTGAAGAAGTATGTATGTGTACACGTTTCAAAAGATTCCTTTTAAATACTAATATTTTAAAAGCAGTCATTTATTAAGCCAACCAAAGAAAAATGTTGTTGTCTTTGAACTGCAGTTATGAGTCCTCATATTTCCCTTACCTGGAATAATAGACATAGCTGAAGGACAAAAAGGATGATAGAGTTTATACACCACTATTTATAAACAGATAACTGATAATATAAGCAGATAGAGTGCCTCAGACAATTTTCTCTTTCCCTTTTGAGGTTTGATCTATGGATTTATCTCATTTATTTTCCTTTTCTGTTTAAGGATATTGTATATATATTGGTAATCTCTTACTTCCTAATTTTGTATCAGAAGGTAGAAGTAACTGGAAGCATCCATCAGCTCAGTATTTTACTTTGACTGTATTCTGCAGGTCAGATCAATTTCCTCTGATACAATTAAGGCTTCTAAATTTCAAGCTTTCTGTATGTCTTCCCCTTTTTTCTTCTTCAGAGATGTATCTTTCTTCTCTGAAGGGTGCCCAATGTAAATTTTTTTCTTAAGAGATTTTAGATTATTTGTTATTAAAGATTTTAGATTAAGATTTTAGTTTTGTAGTTATTAAAGATTCGATCATTTGCCACCTAGCACTGACTGATACACTGTCAGTTCCAGAGCATCCTCTATTTATGTTGTATTAGAAAAGTTTGATAGTTTGACACATCCACTTATAAGCAAAATGAATTTTTTGCTATCTGATGCTGTGTGGGGACTAGATTTCAATGCAAAATCTATTTCATTGGTAATCTGTGGCATCTTCGACAGTGCTGAAGTAAGGTAGTTTTGGTCCCCCCACTGGATTTCTGCCTCACAACATGCATGGCCTTCTTTTAACCTTCAGTCCATGTCCTAGACTAAAATGAAAGATTTAAGGATAATTATAAAATGGCCAGTTTGTAATTTACATTAAGCTACTAATACATACTCTCAGTAGAAACTCCATTTTAATTTGGATTTTGTCAGGGAATCATTATGCCTATAGATAATTAACTAATATGTTTCCCAGGCTGTTAACAGATACAGTCGTCACAGCATCTCAGCTTTGTTCAGTGTCAGGTGAATTACATTTCTCTCCTAGGCAGTTCCCGTTAAAGACCTTGAAATGAAGCTTTCATTATTTGCTGACTGCTTTCAGTGCTGCAAAACAAAACTCCAGACATTTTATTTATTCTTTGTTGTCCACAGATGACAAATTAGATGAAGTGATCTCTTTGCCATTCTGGCATAATGAACATTCAAGTTTTAAAGGCAATGAAAGCAACAATGCTTTAAAATACCTTTTCGAATCAGCAGGTTAAGAAGAGAAGTGCTAGAGAAAACAAACACTTAATTTGGTACATCCATTATTATGTAATTTTCATAAACATAAAATTAATTAGACATTAGCATATCTTGATATTTTGGAAGATGACATCTGTTAGATGACCTTTGTGTATTCCTGCCTGTCCTCCCTTCAGGGCCGAGCATGCCACTGCTATCAGAAGGCTGCATATTTCACAAATGTAGCCCATAGCAAATCAAGCCCTTGCCTGAAACATGTCTGCAGCTGTGGTGAAGCAGCCACTCCTACTCAGAACTTCCAGAACCAGAGAACTCTCAGATATTTCCACAGCCATGAAGACGCCTTCCACCATGAATCTGACCTTGTCCCTTACATCTGCCAAGCTGTATAAACTGTATTTTGTAGCTGGATCTCTCAGTGACACATGGAAGTTTTATTCAGTAGTGCATGGGAAATAAGTTACGTTAAGGTTCTTATCCTGAGCCCACACTCGACTTCATGTGGTTTAAAGATCATTCCATGCAGCTTACCAAGAATATTAAGAGATCTTTGTACTATAAATCCTTTTGCCTGCTTCACTAATATTACTTTAGATACGGACTTAGTTGCTACAGCTGTCTCCTGGGCAACATCAGTTAAAATCCTACTTCTTCTAAGAGGGCCCCTGGGAATTGGTTTCCTGTCAGAGCCTGTTGATTTCTGAGCTCAGCCCTTTTCTTGTCAGTTAATGGGTACAAATTGAGGAAATGGGCAGCATGTTAGAGCAGTGTGAATAAAGGAAGCATTGCTAAATGAGGTGGGTGGTGGAACCATCTGGACATTTGAAAACTTGCCTATTTCTCAGCTAGATAATTATCTAATTTCACTATTATTAGGCATGCGAAGTCCAAATGGCAATAACTTTGCCTGTGATTTAAAATACAACATCAAAGTGCCTGGGGATTTTTTACATGTAAAGCTGGTTATTCTTCTCTGCTGCATTATTTTTAGTAGTACTTTTTATTGATGTTTCTTGTGTTTTTACTTACTAGTAGCTTTATGCAAGTTATGACCTTTTCCCTTAACTTTAATAACATTTTTAAAAGCCTTTTGCATGCACTTAAAAAATAACAATAATTTCGAAGGTTTTCTAGATAATATGCATTGGTGATTGGTCACTATTTTAAATTTTGAGTAGTATGAAAACAATTGTGGAACACTTTTATTAGGGAATTCAGTCTCTAAACCCCACCTCATGATCAGGGGTAGCTGCAGGATATATTGCAACAGAGTGGTAAAACAGAGCATCTTTTAGCCTCTTTGGTCCAACACAGAACATTTTCCTGTAATCAGACTAAAAAAATTATTCTTTGTTACTATTTCTCTGTAAATTCCTAGGGAGACAAATTTTCAAACAGAATAATAAGTTGTGGGCTTTTACTGGCTTGACAGTAGTTGTTTTTCATCTGAGAAACTTGATAACATTGAGAGAAATGGCCGATTATAAAAACATGATGTAGCTACACCTTGCATCTTTAAAGCTTTTGCATCATTTCTGGGAAACACGGTATTTTGATAGTGCTCATTGTTTATTTATTCACTGAACTTTACTAGAAATTCTTTGCAGTGATAAACAGGTTTTCCTTCAAAATGAGTATATGCAAACTTTTATTTTACATTTATAAATGAAGAGCATCAAATGGAACACATCTTTTCAAAGAGGAGGAAAGAAGTACAAAACAAGAAGAAAAGCACCAAAGGACCACCAGAACAAAAGTTAGTCTGAAACTAAATGAAAATGAAAAAGAAAAAGAAGAAATCTTTCTTTGAATTTTTTTTTACCACTTTTCAATTAAGAATTCCTTCTCATTGTATCTTCCATCATGTAGTTCTTGGTAAAATAAAATGAAAATTAGCAGTAATTACTCCAAATATGATTAATAACTATGATTATTAAATAGATATTTCAAAACGTGTGACCACAATGGCTTAAATTTTTAATCCCAGCATTAGAAACCTGGTAATACTTCTATTCCATTGTTTTATAGCCCTTGATTAATCAGACACTGAGCAAAGACATCCTCTTTTCCACTACAGAATGTGTTTCCTTCCCTTGCATATGAAAACATCTATGCAGACTCCCAAAATACGTGACCAATATGGTGCAATGTTCCACGAAGATTCAAATTTCTTTCACGTGAGACAGAAGGAAAAAAACTTTTAGAATCATGTCTCTAGTAAGACATCTCTACCATGGTGTGGAAATTTAATGCTTTGGAAACTTTCCACTTTCAGATCTCTTGCTGATTGGTTGCTTCCAAACTTGACATTCATTGCTTCATGAAAGACACTGAAAAATGAATTAAGATATTAGAAGATTATGCCAGATGGGATTCTGTGGGGTCTTTGCCTTTTTCTGGTGCCCCCACGTATTTGTCAGTCTAGTGAAAGGTGATAACAGCTACTGGATGTTTACTGCTGACTGCTAAGGCAGGAGAGTAGGGCTGTCTGGCTTATATTGAATTTGAAATGTGAGGATTTGTACTGGTTTCAGAGGGAAGGAAGACAGTTTTTTTTCGTGTAAGTAATGAAAGTCAGCTATACTCTTTTTTCTTTCAGAAATTCAGATATGAATTTCTGTCTCATTTGTCCTTCTTCCTTTATGGGTCCAGAGAAGTCAGCATTTTCAGCGGTGCCTTACTCAGAATTTTAGCCGTGCTGGTTCTGTGGGACTTCTCTCATATCTTGGGGCAGTTCATCTAAAGAGGTACTTTATGGCCAATTTGTGGATAATTAGTTTAATTAATACGTCACACTGATGATAGTAAACCACCTGTGGCATAAAGTTACAGAGTCCATCTGTTGGAATCTAAAGATGAAAATATTGAAATAATTTGGTTTGTTATTTTTATTGTTATTACTTATGGTATCGTGGTTTCACCTCAATGAGCAACTAAGTCCCAAACAACCATACACTCGCTCTCCCCTGATGGAATGGGTGAGAGAACTGGGAGGACAAAAGTGAAAAAAACTCATGTGTTGAGATAAAGACAGTTTAATAGGTAAAACAAGAGCTATGGACAAAAGCAAAGCAAAATAAGAAATTAATTCACTCCTTCCCGTGGGCAGGCAGGTGTTAGGCCATTCCCAGGAATTCCAGGCTCCTTCACATGTGACAGGGACTTGAGAAGACAAACACCATGACTCCAAACTTTCCCCCCATATTTCTTCTTCACAGGCTTTATATGCTGAACATGACTCCTTGTGATATGGGCTATCCTTGTGGTCATTTGCGGTCAGCTGTCCTGGCTGGGTCCCCTCCCAACTCCTTGTGCATCCCAGCCTGTTCACTGGTGGGGTGAGAGGCAGAAAAGGCCGTGACTCTGTGCCAGCACTGCTCAACAGTAAGGAAAACATGCCTGTGTTATCAACTCTGTTTCTAGCACAAATCCAAAACACAGCCCCATTTTACTGTGAGCAAAATTAACTCCATGCCAGCCAAAACCTGCACAAATGGGAAAAATTAGAAAGTAAAAGGCCTACTCCCAACTGAGACATTAAGAAAAGCCATGCCTGTTCTAAAGGAATTAAAAATTTTAGAAAATAACACACTGTTATTTATATGCCTTCTTTCTAATGAGTAACAGAAGAAAACAAGAGGAACTTGTTTTCCTTCATCAGAAGAACTCCCAGAAGTGATAAATCATACAGAATTTTTGGCTTTTTATATCAGCTGCAGTTTAACTTAATCAACTGAGTTATTTGTGAATGAATTTGTCCCAGGAAGACGACCACACAGGTTTTTGGCTATCTATGATGGTACTGTCTCTGACATCACTGAGCTGAACTTCTGCACCAGCCAGCTGCCCAGAGCAGCTTGAACACTTGCCAGGAAGCGGAAAGCCCAGTTCACCCTGCCCCCACCTCTGCCAAGAGCCCAAATCTCTCCTAACTCTCTCCTGTGTTTCCTGTTGCGCCCTCAGTGTATTGATGCACTTTCACTGCAAAATGCCCTTCCCACACACACAGTCCACAGAGAACTGCAGCAACAAATTCAGGACAATTAGTTTTAGAGGATTATCTACACTAGCATAGGATCAGCCCATATTTTACCAGTGAATTCATGTCTTGCAAGTCCCACAGTCCTTCCATTCTTGACCCCACCTTCAGTCTCGTGTCAGGAGGGGGTCCCACAATCTTTGCATATAACCAGACACAAATGTCAAGACAGAGTTGTACAGTTTTTCTAGGTTCCTCAGACTGATTAATGAACTGTAGTTTCAGTGTACTCTCAAAACTGTATTCTGAAAACACTGCTGCAGTAAAAACAAAAACAGTTGATATGCAAACCTGGTACAGAGCATACCCCAGGACCTAGTCCCCATCTAGCACCCATTCAGCAGCCATGTGTATTGTCCTGTGTTACACACAAAATATAAACTGTGAGGCATTGCAGGTATTCAAAGGAGTGCTATCAAGAAAATACTCATCTGAACACTTATATAGGTAGTGCTAGTAAATTTGGGGAATGATTTTTCTATGACTAAGTGGACCTCTCCTTCTGTGTGCTTGTGTGTTCTGGTAAATTCCAGTTTTCCTCAAAACATCCGTACTTCCATTACCATCATATCGCTGGTCTTATTAAATAATACAGAACTGAGAACATAGTCAAAGTTACTTGTTTTCCTTAGAGTTATTTGAGCTTGACTGTCTTACTCCATAGTTGAAGAGGGAAAACCTGACTTTTTTTTTTTTCAGTTTTTATTTAGTTTAATACGCATTGGTGGCGCTCATGTTTAATGGCTTTGGGAATTCTGCCATGTACTGTGCCAGTTCAGAATTGCACTATTAAAGATACAGCTGTACACAAGATTTTTTCTGTAATGAAGTTTCCAGCAAACCTGAGTGAATTTAGTAGAGGAGGGAGGAGAGGTCAAGAATGATAGGAGGCAAATAGCAATCTGTAAAAGAAGGAATGGTGTCAGGTATATTGATAGCCCAGTGGACTGTGACAGGTGTAGTTATGCTCAGTCTCTGTGGGACATTTATGGATACAGCTGGATGCTCTGGAAGAAAAGGTGGAGGAACTAGCTGTACAGTGAGATTTGCAGAAAATCAAGACAAAACTTGATGATTTTCTTCAAACTGCAACTGCTGGGCAAGTCAAACATTGGAGATAGGTTTAATGTGTAGCAGATATAAATCTATTACTTATTTGTATGAGCTATGAATTTGTCTTTGAACAGTTTTGGACTGAGATTTTGGGAATTTTAGACATAAGTCTCCCTTAAGGTGTGTCTGTGAAATATGTCTGAATATATCTAAACTCCTATTTGCCTGGGTACAACAGTGAGAAATGGCATCTCTGTAAATATTCTAACCCTCTAGTCTCAGTTTTGAACTGACTTTAGATCAATAGAAATACTAACAGAAACAGTTATGGCAAATTATCAGATTCTGAGCCCCACAATTTTCTTGATCCAGTTTCTTGGTCCCTGCCCCATCTGCCAATGCTCCCAAGCCACAGTTCTTGCTTCTAAAAAGAACTACATGACCTGTCCAATAAAACAAAATATGCCAGTGGAGTCACAAAGATGCCTAAGATTTTTGGATGCTGTCCTTCTGCCTCTGCTTTCAGACAAATTTTATTCACACAAAATTTCCCAATTTTTTTTTAGCTGAAAGGTCTGAAGTCAGTGCTGGAAAGTCGCTACAGATTGTATGCTGTGTGCAGTGACCATAGGTCATGACAGTAAGAGGAAGTTAGGTTATAAATAACCAATTTTGAAGGCCGACTGTATTATTTTTTTATTAATATATACAGACAGCGTATAGTATTTGCAAATTAGCATCTGGGAACACTTAAGGTTTGTTTAATTAAAAGTCCTTGTTGCCTTTAGGAAAAGTTTGTTTAATACAAAAAAAACTTTATGTGAGGATGGGACTAGAGGAAACACTTTTAGGGGTGCATGATAACAAGGTAAAAAAAATTTTATTGAAGTTAGTGCAGTTGATTAATTATTTTTGTTCACCAGGAAACGTTTTAAAAAGACTTGGCTACCTAAGCTTATCTAATGGCAAAAAATTCCAGTACTCACCCCTATGAAAACAATTCCGTGGCCTAAACATTCATGTCTAGTGCTGTTTTAATTTCTTCAGAGTGCTTGAGGTACCTGGATGTAGCTTGCAGGTATTGTCCAGGATTTGCAGGAGAGCTACCCCTTCCAGTAGCAGCAACTGGAGACATGTCAGGGTGTTCAAAGAACATCGCCGTCTTTGGCTTGACAGCTGCATCCTAAGTTTCTTCTCCTTTCCTCCTGAATCCAGTCAGAGATCAGTCTTTCAAGAAATAGAAATACTTCTGGTGTCTTCCCTTTCTTTTCAAGATTTTTGTGATTAAGATACTCACTGATACTCACTGAGACACAAGTTCTCTGATTAGGATACTCAGACACATTTTCAAGAGCCTCTTAATCACCCAGCACTCCTGGAGAGAAGAGATAGGATTTGGCATGTCAAGCTGCTTTTTTTTTTCCGCAGAAGATAATTCAGGATTCTCCAAGAAAAGAGAAAAAGGAAACCCATTTCTGTGTACAGTTGTCTAGAGCACTCTTCTGGGGTTACAGAGACTTGGTTGCTGGTTTCCACATTTCTTTTTTTGGCCAATGACTGTCTACAGAGTGAGTGAAGAACAAACAAAAAGGAAATGTTATACTAAGTGCTAATAAAGTGCAAAAGCAGTGTGAAATGCATTCAAGGACTACTTATGTAGACAAATGCTATCACTTGAGTTTTATCTCATTAAAAGATAGTTAGAAGTTTGTTAAAAGAATACCTCTTAATTCAGGCTATGCAATTACTAATGAAAACCAGGCTAAATTTGGCTAAAATATTTGAAGCTCAATTGACAATTCAGACATAGTTCTTTCAGCTAGGATTAAGACTGAACACGAAGTGTTTGCAATTATACAGAAATTAATAAAAGAGGAAAAACTCTTCCAGCGTCCATTAGAGCCTGTATGCAAATATAGTAGGAAACTACATGCCCGCTGTAATTCAATGTCTTCCTCGGAGTTATATGAAGAAACAAGTTGTGTAAACTGTTGATACCAAACATCCTTAATTTACATTAATGTTAAAACAACCTTTAAATAAAAATAATACCTGTTTTACTAGAAGTAATTTAAACTCTTAGTGCTAAGTCCAATATAATTTCAGTACCATTTCAGCTCACAAAGTTTTGTGGTCTTCATAAAACAGTACTTCTCCTAGAAATTCCATTGACTGATGTAGTTAAATTATTGATCAACTGCCAGAATTTGAATGAACACTAAGTGCAGCCAACTCATTCTAAAATCTTAGAAGGTGCAGCAATTTTTAGAGCTGTTACTGAGTGTTATCTCAGGGCTAGATGCTTATCTGGGCAAAGCCAGCTGTGGGAAACAAAGTGTTAAATTTCCTCTCACAGATAGCACAGACACTGATTTAGGGGGAAGAGGAGGGGGGATCAGAAACAAGATGTACTTAAGGAAGCTTGAACTCCCACTGCATCAGCTGTAGTGTGTGTCCTGATAGTAATGTGTCACTTGGGTGTAGTGGTGCAATCCAAGTAGGCTGCTGAAGAATTAGGGAAAGGAATGCCATGAGTAAAGTTTTGACTCCTCTTGTTTTGGAAAAGAGTATTATACAACAAGAAAAATTAATCAAGTAGTTTAAGTAGTCCTTAAAGCTTCCAGAATGAAAATATGTGAAAATTTAAGCACAGGAATAAAGAGGAGATATTTCCTCTAGTTGCAACAGCATCAGTAAACACAGCAGAGCCAAGACTCTGGCTTGAGCATTGTCACACATACATCCTTAACAATTCTCCTCAGAGTTTCATAACACACTCCGTAAGAGAGCTGTTGGCTGTACCAACACAGTTCCAGATAGTGTCCATGCTCACTTCAAAGATACTCTGACCAGGACATGTTCCTAACATGTGCATAGACAAGACCGCCTGCTTCGGGGTATGAAAAGTTTAGCTATTGGGACACAAGCTCTGCTTGCCCCTTATTTCCAATATTAGAGACCCTGACCTTCTTATTTAGTAGAACAGTTGTAGTTTGTTGGCCCAGGAATACCTGAACCTGCTTGCTGTGATTTCCCATTCCTACATTTTAGCAATGGCAGGAATAGCTAACGTTAGGTTTCTCATGGCATATACGGCTTTTTTCTTATTTTGTTACCTACAGTTCCATAAAATTTTGCTATTGCTTAATATCGCAGAGAGATGTTTTGGTGCATGTAGCTTTGAATATCAAAAGAATCCACCACTTTGCTTTCATCACCAAACTAGAGGTAATAATGTTTTGATGGCTGTTTCTGGTAACTGTGTAATTGTTTGTAGAATCATTCATCTAATTTCAAGGAACATTACTTCCAAAAGTGCATTCAATAATTTAAAAAATGGTTCAAAGTGTTTATTAAAGATTTCAAAATGTGGGCTATGAGTACAAGATTCAGAACGATTTTATTAAGTTCGCCAATAAATTAAGGAACATTGTATTGTGAAGTCTAAAAACATACATGGTCAGGCAAAGCTGATCTTTCTTCTCTTTTAGGGGTTCTGGCATAGTATGACACTCAGCTGCTTAAGAACTTTCTACTTCATTTTTCCTTTTACTGTAACCTGCATATTTATGCCTCTGGAAATTGGAAAACCAATTTATGATTTCTCTTTTGAGGGCTTTCATCAGTCAGATTTGCAGGTTGTATTTCTCTCTCTGCTGTCTCTTTTCTCAGGCTGGTCTTTGCCCTCTCTGCTCTGTGCGACTTCTGGCTGATTCTTTTTGCCTCTGCTGGGTGATGTGCCTCTTACAGGTAGATTTAAGCAGTTTTTATCAGTGAGTGAGCACTGATAAACCAGCTATTCCTCTGCTTCCTAACATTTAATATGTCACAGACCTACAGGTACTTCTGCAATAGGATCACTGAATAATCTGAAATAATGCCCTGCAAGCAGGAACTGTCGTACCACTTCTTATGCCCTGAAATCAAACCAAATAGAAGAAGACCACTTTCATATTTATTTGGAAAGTCTTTTGTGAGGCTGTATATAATATTTTATCTAAAGTGTAGGCAACAGCACGAGTAGTGAAACAGAGACCACAGATGTAACTCCTGTGTAGTTCTGCAGTTTGTCTGGGGACGGGAAATGTGACCTACTTGATAACATTCACAGTAGTTATTAACATTTTCAACAGCATGCATCATATGGGCAGCAGAATCAGTGGACAGTTAGATTTCCAGGCTAGTAAGTGAAAAGGAAGCACAGAAAGACAGTAATTTAAATAGAGATAATACATCAGGTAGCCAAGAGTGACAAGGGTCACTGGAAGGACAGGTACAATAACAAAGGACTAAAAGGGGACATAATTTGAGGAAATTAAATTGGAGCAGAAACTATAAGCATAAATTAATGATAGCAGGCTGACAGAAGGAAGGGGTTTGTAAGGACAGGAGCTGAAAGATGAGAATAATAGTGGGCTGTGTGATACACAGAGGATCAGTAACCAAACAGTAGCTTTGCAGCATCAAGTCATGTGTGGGAGAAAGAAACAAATCTCGCTGTACATCTAGGAGTTAAGGGCATAATATTGCAGAAGAGCAGATGTAAGCACTGAAAGACCTTAAAAACGAGTTAGAGCATAAGAAAAGATGAAAATGTAGAAGCAACTATGATGTAAATCTTCCTGAAGATCCGAAATTCTGGAAATAAATACTTTTTGATGGATGAAGACTTCTTGATACTGTTTACACATTGACTTCTCTCACATCCTGTGGCAATGAGTTTTATAATTGGATTACCTGTCAAAAGAAAAAGTAGTCCTTAATGTTTGCTTTTTAGTCTTCTGTTTTTGTAAACTTTTGAGTTTCCAGTAGGCCTTGCATGAGAAAAAAAATCAAACAACCCTTCCCTATTCCTCTTTTCCATATAATTTTTTACTTTATAATAGATTCCTACAACTTCTGATTTCAATGCAAATTTATCCAGGTGCACTTCTGCATTTCTGTCTTAACAATTCTTATCATTCTGTTTGTCCTTCTGACCACTAATGAGAACCACTATATGTTCAGAGGACCATCAAAAATATTCACAGCATCTTTTTTTTGTATGACAACAGATCATTTATTGCACCATGTAAATGTGGTTACGATTGTTTTTCTCTGTATGTTCACATGCTTTTTGTCAGTTAGTAAGATGAAAGGTTATATTCAGTCCCATAGCAACAGGGTTTCCTTCATTAACTACTTGGTGTCAGCCTTATTCTCGATTACAGTGAGTAATTTTAAAATTGTGAATACCAATCATATTTCCTTGGGTTCTGGAGCTTCTCTTGGCTTTAGCTGAAAGGCATTTCCAAAAGCTCTTGTTTCCCCATTCTGTTTCATCCATTTCACTCATATTCCATGCTCACTGAGTTTATCAAAACGGCCTATAATAATTTTGTAAATTCTGATTAAAACAAACGTTGTTGAATCTTCACCATAGTTACTATGTGTCTACTGACTTTGTGTTACACTATCTATGTGCTGGCTAGAAATCGGGTATAACGGAGCATTTCAGAAATTGGCATTATTATTTTTGTTAGCTGTTGTCCTCTTATACTGAGGCTGTTTTGAACGATAGCTCAGTGCTAATTTAATTCCTAGAGAAACTGAGTGATGAATCCAGTTTATGGTGGATTTTTTACTGTTCTTTTTCTGAGTCCTTCCAAAATATCTTTGATAGATATTTGAATAGAGCAAGATATTCCAGCTGAGCAAGTTCTTCTCAGCCTTCCCCTTTAGGTTAAAATTAGAAGCTTCCTAAGCTATTTTGCAGTCAAAACTGATGCAAAAAGGCAATTTATTTTTTTCCTTTGACCTTATTATCTGTGAGGGTACTTTTTACACCTTGCTTATCTGTCAGCCCCACTATGTCTTTGCCAGGTTCCCTGCTGGTGTTGAGGCCATGATGAACATCTGGTACTTGATATGGAGATATCAGAAGCTGAAACAGGTTTGTAGACAGACAAGAGACACAGTTGCAACAAAATTAAAAGAGAAGTAATTATTTTGGGATGTCTTTGATAAGTGCTATGTAGGAATTGCTGAAGCAAGAAAAAATCAGATTTTGGTAAACAAGAAAGAATAACGTAAGAGAGAAAGGAGCTGGCAAGGTCCTATAAAACAAATGAGGCAAGATTTAGAGGCTTATGGAGGTGAGGATTCTGAAAATATATACATCTCATTATTCCAAATACAGGATCACTCTTTCCAAAGCGTTCACTTTCCTAACTCTGAGCACTGGACCAAGCCAATTGGAGAGATGACTTTTACTGCTGTACCAGCTCATCTAATTGTCAGGTTCATGACACACAAAATCAACAACTGATATCTCTTGAGGGCCATTTCAGTTGACAGTGATGTCAGACCCATGCACAGCTGTTTGACCATGTGGGATGGTATGAAATCAATGAGATTAGGTGGAATTTGACATGCCTGGTAATCAAACCATGTGTCTAGCTTCTAGTGATGGATTTTAAGAGATAAAAGCTCTCAGTATTTTTGTTAAAATGTTCTTCTTAGTCTTCTAGGTGTCTCAGTTTCTTTATTTGTAGATTACTCATTCTCAAGCAACTGTCTGTTTCTACTCAGCTGTTTTTAGTTGTTGTGACCAAATGAATCCCTACAGGAATGTTAAAATTCATAAAGCTCAAAATGGAAAGGTCTGTACCAATGCTGAATAATTTTCCTTTTGGTTCTTCAAACACCAAGACAAAATACGTAGTTTGGAAGTTCCCAGGCTTACATGGGATTGTTGCTCAGAACATTGCACTTTCCAAATATAACTGCCTGACTTTTCTTACCTGTTGCATTTCACTTGAAGTATGAATATCATCAAAGGTTGTAAAGAGCTCATGAAAGTATGGGATAGTGGATCTCAATGTCACACAGTAGAAGGTGAGTGTTTGCTGAACGTGTAAAAAGAATGGTGGGGGGAGATCTGGCTGGCAGTTTTAGCTAGGAAAAATCCAGAGGGGTATATAGATAGATGAGCTTCTAGAAGCATGATGTAAATGCACTCTTCATACGTCAGCTTTCTGCTGAATTTCTTATGATTCTGAGCTGTTCTCAATGTAGCCTGTCTTCTTTTGCCATCCTGCTTTGCTACATATAAATGTTGTTACACAGGGAAGCCTTTTTTCTGTAGAATTATATTGGCAAAAAGGTGTCATATTGTTTTGCCTAAGCACTGAGCGTAAAACTGTCCTACATGCCCATGAAGGAGACGGCCTTATTTTGGCAGGGTAAACAGTGTTCTAGCCTCAAATCCTTAAGATGCTTCGGGACAAAAGATAAATGCATATTTTCTGTATAAATTATTAAATATTCTGATGTCTTTGAGCTTTGTTCCTGTTCTCTTTTTCATCTCCTCCCTGCTACATCCACCCTTTTCCTTAAGCAGGACTATGGAACAAGTGCCAACTTTTGGAACTGTTAACTTGTACTCAGAAAAATCTACACCCAGGTTCTCAAATTAAGACACAAGTTAAACTATAAATGATCCACAGAGATTAAATTTAGGGGTTTTGTCACCTAAATATTAAAATAAATCAAAATCTATAAACCACTTATTCTGCCAATATTATTTTTTAATTGCTGGACTTATTTCATGCAGAAGGAAACATTGATTTAATTATTCTGTAGTCTAATCTGAGTTTTTAGGCTGGTTTTAGGCTGGGAACATATTTTTCTGCATTTCAGAAGCCAGACTTGGATAAAAGTTAAACTTAATAAGAACAATTTTTTTGTTTTCCATATTATACATTTATCATTAAATATTAAGACATCTAGAAATCTTCTTGTCCTAAAACAAAACCAATATAAATTTTATATGTGCAACAGATGATTTTTTTTTTAAATAAAATATTATGGTCACTATGTATCTGTACCTTCTGAGGTCCTGTTTTTGTTAGTAATTTTATTTGAGTGTTCACTCTACATCTGTAAATCAAATTCCTGTCTTCTGCTCTTAAAACTAAAAGAAATTTCTAATGTTTGCAAAATGAGGGTGCAGATGCAGTGACTTGTTTTTCTCTTACTATTTCCTTTTGTTAATATAATAGTTTTAATAGTAGAGTATTGTTGTGCTAAAAACTGAAATTGCCTGGCTTTTCAGATCTCATTCCTCTGATACTATTTTGGAGGGATTTTTTGGTTCCATAGATGTCCATTAGTGCCTATCATGCCAAGTGTTGATTTCCAGTTTTTTTCTACATATTTATATTAACTATCACAACATGAATCTTTAAATGTTTTCCTCATCCCATTCTTTTCTTCATAACATTGTTCTTTACAACAGAAGGGCTTAATTCATTATTCAAAATATTCCATGTCATCAGACATTTTGTCTGAGGATGTGGACCTGAAGATGTGGTTCTGTGCATGGAAAACCTGGCAGCCTTTTAGTGGCTTTGACTAAGACCATATGTCAGTTTGGCAATTGAGTCCCAGTCCCCACGCTGCCACTTGTACAGATATGGAAAGGTACTGACATGGTGTGTGTTACTGGAAGTGAGGCAGCACCTTTAGAGGCAAAGCACACAAATTGTGCCTCAGATACCTCCTCTTGCTTGCTCTACAGCATGAACTAACTCATATGACGGTTTCATGCCTTTGTTACCTGCAAGTTCTGAATGTCATTCAAACCTTCATATTCATAATGTGCTAATTTAAAAGCTAGCAAGCATCGCTGCTTTTTCAGAGAGAAGACCACTTTATGCATGCAGCAATGCCAGGTGATGTGATGCCATTTTTTTGACCCCGAAGTAGATGAAGATGACTCTCCGAGAATTAGATCCAGCTTTCCTTCACTTCAGCTGCCATAAAAAAAAAGAAAAATGTGTGGCAGAAACTTGTGCAACTTGCTCAATTTCTAAAGAGTATTTCAGCCATCAACAGGTCATTGATTTCAAAGATGAATAAGCATCTTAGGTACTTAGGGAAATCTGAACATCAGTAGAGGGTAGAATTTGCACTGGAGGTTTATCATGCTGTTTTTGGTAGCCTAATACTGTCCTCTTCTTCCTGTTAATAGGAGGTCTTCAGCCAGTTCATAGAATCGTAGAATCATTATAGAGTCATTAAGGTTGTAAAAGAGCATCAGCCTTAACATTTCCAGGTCCACCACTAAACCATGGCCCTAAATTTTTTCCATTCAACTTAGCACGTAGGGTGGTGTCAGTGAAAGAGCTGAGGATGGTTAATATCTCTGAGAATCAGGTGTTACCATTTATCAATTCATGCAGCTTCTGGATTTTAAATCTGCTCTTTGTCTTCTCTGTTTTCATCTGATTACAAAAATACATTATATCGTTTTGAGGAACTCTGTGTAGCTGTGACAAATTAAAGCAAACAAAAAACTCTCTAGCCTAAGGTAGCAATGGAGAGAGCTTACAGGACCAAAAGGAGTGATGAAGGTCTCAGGATTTACCCTCGAGAAATTTGGATACTGAGTTTTATCCCAGAGAAGTCTGTGAAAATGGCTTCTTTACGGTAGAAGAAATAGCCTTGTTTGTCATGCTAAGTTAATTGACTCTTGGCCAAAATCATGCCATGCAAAAGTTTAATAGATCTCAAAATACTTGAGATAATTTGCAAAATTATCTTTCACCATGTGAAATTAAGGAATTTATTTTGGTTTTAGTTCAGTCAGCCCAGCAGTAAGTTAAATACAGTGTGGTTTCTACTAGAAAATAAAGTTGATAGAAATATTTGAGAAGCTTTAGTTTTGCTGCTCCTTTACTTTCTTGGTTTTCAGCCACCTATAGAATTGACCTTTTTTAATTGAAATTTTGATGGCAAGATTCTGAAAATCAAAGACCTATTTGATCTTTCATATTAATGTTAACCACTGTGATAGAAAACCAGATGTGATTGTGAAGCTGATTGTTCCTAGGCAAATAAATTGCATTTACAAAAACCTTTTTAAAATCTAATCTGATTTAGAGACTTGTTCTGGAAATGTTTCCTTTTTATTTAGCATAAAGAATTTTTAGGTTTTAAGTTGTTAATCTATTATTTATTAATCCATTTATTTATTAATATATCGTTAATGGCCAGTCGATTAAAAAAACACCCCAGAAGGATGGTTCACTCATAAGAGCTTATTAAATTTACTAAAGTTAGATACTTTCACAGTATACACACAGTATTACAGTCTCCAGAACTGTCACTGATAATCCTGAAGACATTTGATTTGCAGACTTAAGACTTATGGTGTTTTTCTGTCAAGTACAGTCATGCTCAGTATTTGTCTTCATTGCATCCCTTTGTTTGGCACAATAAGGACCTGATATAGTGTGAAGCCTTCTGGGTCATACTGTCAAAAATAAAATGAGAAGTCTGTAATCATAGTCAAATATCTAATTTAGCCATAATTATGATGTTACAAACAACTATTGTGCATCTCACTTATATAAAATATTTTTCAATAGTAAACTGTTTTGGTAAGAATTTTAAATGGAAGGTAAACTAGGAATAACTAATGGTTGTCATGGTATTGACAAATTTTTTCTCCTAGGATTCAGCTAAATAACTCCGACCTTGACTCTTAGAGATTAACAAAACACATCTGTTTTACTACCTGATCAATGTTGGAAGTCATAAACAGAGACTGTACCCACAGATACAATGGTGTAATTGGGATTTTGCCGGCCTCATTAGTGTTTGTGATTAGTGTGCATTATTCTGTTTTATTTCCACTCCTTCAGAAGTTCTGTCTTGTGATAATTTTTCTGGTGCTGCATTTTTAATATAAATGCAGTTCTGTGCTTGTTTTGTGCCTTTGTTTTTTCTTTTTTTTTTCTTCTGAGAAATAATTCTTTGGAATATGTTTAGGCTCAGATTTGTCGTGATAAGATGCCTTTTTAAATTGTGTTAAGGAAAGTAAAAGGGTAATCATTTACTAATATGAAACCTGAGGCAACATATAAAAAGTAGCTGCTATAAAGGACAATGCAGCTGAGCAAGCCTGAAAATGTACAGGTGACTTAAATAGCGTGAATCACACAAGCAGTTTTGCTGAAAGACTGGAAGGCTGCCACAGCCACATATAGATGCACCCCAATTTTGGCTGGAGAAGGTCAGAGACAAAGAAACCTTGAGCTTTGGATTTATGTGTACGCAGATGACAGCTGTCCCCTAAAGGAGATATTACGAAAGGGGACAAAGTCAAACTGATAAGAGCTCATCAGGGCAATCCAGGCTCAGCCAGTAACTTTCTTTTTCAAACTTGCCTGAGTGCCACAACATGCAGGCAAGATATAGTCCTGTCATACAGAGTGGTGAAATAAGGATGTGGGCTCAGCAGTACAGTGAAAAGTATTCAGGATGCAGACACAGCTGCAGGCTGTACTTGTGTGGTGTGAGAAGTTAAGAGCATCACTCCCTTGCTCCTCTCTTCTGTGCTTCAGTTAGTGTCATATCCAAGGATGGAATAATCTCACAGATAATTTTGTGTCAGATCTTAAAAAATTAGGCAGCTAGTCTGAGTTAGATGCATAGTTCTCTTTCCAGTCAGTGAAAAATGAAAAAAGGAAACTCCAGATGCGATTCATCTCTGATATTTGGCCTCAGTGAAGGAAACCAAATTGTTGGAGAGAACACAACAAAAAGCACACCTCATAACCTGCAGAACCTGGAAAACGAAAGCTCGCAAAAGAAGTGTATGTAACTGCAAAATCCATTAAAAAAAAAAAACCAAAAAGAGAATGTAAATAGTTTGGGGAACAGCTGAAATTTTTACTATGTATTTTAGAGCCAACCAAAAATAAGAGTGCATTTTTCCCCTGCACACACATTTTCCTCACAGACCTGCTCTACACTGGCCAAAATGTGGTGCGGTCAAGAGAATTTTCTTCAACACATATAGAAGAAGCATCTGAAGTAATTAATTGAGATTAAAGGTTTTAGAAAAGCTATTTTGGAGGTGGAAAAGCAAGTATCTCTAGCTTAGGAGAAAAACAAACCTATTTACCCTTGCAGTATAATAATTTTAGAATGCCCAAATTATTTTTAAAATAGGAAGCTTTTTGTATTCCCATAAATAATGAAAATATGTTTAACTTTTTTGAGCATCCCATCAGTCTGTGTATAAAAAACATCACTGTATTTTTCTGAAGGTTACTTTTCTTTGTTGGCAGAATTAGACTTAGCATAACCCTTTGTAACTCACAATTTAGGAATTAATACAGAATTGAATGCTCAGTAGTGAAGAAGTGACTCCTACCTAATGCTGTTGGGCATTTCACCGTTATACTAACTTGGCCTATTAATTATTTACACCAAAAGCACTGCTTTTAGGAGAATCTTCTTACTTATCCAGATACCATCAAAACTGATACCAAATTTGTGCTTGAAAAAATTCTTGGCTGAAACGCCATCACACATTAGTTACCCTGATTTAGTATTCTGGGATGCTTTTTTGTACATTTACTCAACATAGACACCCTCCAACAAAGTGTGTTTGCCTGTCTGCATCAGTTGTGTTAATTTGGTCTGCTCTCAAGATGTTGTTTGGTAACCCTGCAAAATACCTGCAGAGGTTCTTCAGGTCTGGCCACAGCAGGTCATAAGCAGACATGCCAGTGTAGGAGTGTCCAGCTGCTGTCCTGACATCTCCTATCTGACTCCTGCTGAGCTGCTAGGAATTGCTATGAATTTTTTGAAGATGAATGGAATGTGGACAGGAATTATTTGGGAAGTATTTCATGACAATATGTGTTCTGAGCAGCTGGAGGTCTGTAAAGCTACTAGATTAACTCAGAGGTCCTGTAAAAGAGAATGTTTTAGTGATAGGTGAAAAGCATTTCCGGAGAATCAGATCTTTCAGTATGAGTGACATTTTCCTTTTCCAAGTCAGGTGAAACCTCAAAGTACTTTTTATTCTATTTCTGATACACGTTTAATGTTTTAAATTACTTTGTACTCTGTCACATATTGATTGTATAAGTACAGGGTTTAGTAGACATTCCATAATGAAGCATAATTTCCATCATGATCATTGGATAGATAGATAGATAGATGGACCATAATGGTTATGTTTCTAGCGCTGACTGTGGCTTAATATCAATTTGTTTTGGTTTGGTTTTCAGTCAAATGCACAAGTGTGAGATGCAGTGCTAGAATATGCTGGCTGTCAGGAGTTTAAGTTCCCCATGAGGTCAATGAAGTCTAGAAAGTAATTCAGCCTATCTACATGAGGAAGACACATGGCTGTTAGGTATTGAATCGTTTGCTACATTTCATTAGCTGCGATAGGTTACCCTCCTTTCTCTCTTACAAACATCTTTTATAGGTGTCCAAACCTGAACTAAATCCCACCCACAGTATTTCTACTTGCAACAACATCTTTATTATGAGGAGGAAAATGCTAGAGTTTGCTGCTCTAGCATTTTGTATTGCGATAAGTGTTAGCAAATAAGAAGCAGTAGCAGCAATAACTTGAGTGGTTACTTTTATAGCTCTTTTGTTGCATGCATCTTCTGGGGATTTTCAAACCTTTGAGTTTTTAAACAGCTTGTCTACAGATGTATTCTGTCTTTTGAGATGTAATTTCAGAGGATTGAAAAAAAATAAAAATCAGTAAATACATAAAAAGATATGAGCTATCTCTTGCCCTACTAGTTAACATTCTCAACCTTTCTGCAGATTCGTGAAGTTCAAGGATTTTTCTTGAAATATAAAGATTTGGTTTTGTAAAAGAAATTTACTATTTGACAATTTATTATAGAGTTAATTAAATATGAAACTGGCCTGTGGCATCTATGTTTTTTTTCCCAATGATTAGACATGACAGGATGTTATCTTCAACTGTGAGATGGAAGGTAATTCAGTTTTCACAGAACTTTTATGTAATACTGATTGAATTAGTATTCAAGATATGTGCCATGTTTTCTGTAGAGCATTATATGATCACTGCTATTATTTATGACTGAGGTGTTTTACTACCTTCTAGGTGTTCACAGGTGTGATAGATCCAGAGAGATATTTCCAATGAATAGTGGAAAGCAGACTCTGCTGTTTTGAGATTCTAGAATTATGTTCTGCATTTTCTTTAGTGCTTTTTGGAAAAGATTGTCTTTAAACCATGGAAAAAAATGTCAAAAATGTTTTTGCCATTCAAACCAAGACAGCCGTCACCAAAAACCTGCAGTTCTCTATGTCAGTTTGGAAATAGGGCCTTTATGAGACAGTATTGAAAGTGGAGGGGAATGAAGATTCAAGCCCAGCATTTTGCTGAGAGACGCAGTAGGTAAATTACTGCTTCATTGTTGCATGAAATTATTAAGAGTTTTGAAATATGTGATAGCACATATAGGGAGGGAATTACAGTTAGCATAATAGTTTCATTCCAGAAAATGAAAACCTCAGTTTAACTCTCCCCTCTGCTAAATTTGTTTCTCAGCAGTTCATTAAGGACAATAAAGGAGAATAAATGCTCCTGTCTTGTTTCATGCCCAGGATGATTTTAGTGAAGTAAAGGTTTGTGGAAATAACATTTCCCTTTAATTCAAACACCAACATGTGTAGACAGATTCTGTTTACTATTTCGGAATTCTAAACTTTAATTTCATGCCATTTTATATTTTTCATGGGTTTAGATGTTTATTTATGAAACTATTAGGCATTATTTATTTATTGGTAGTGAAACCTACAGATATTATTAAGATTTCAATTAACAGTCCTTTCTTCAGTGTCTGGCACATCAAAACATTTACACACCACTATCATGACTGCAGCAGCCCTGTAAAACAGGAGGTATTTTAGCACTTACCCCAGGAGAGTTCTACTGGAAACTTAGCAGAGCACAGAGAAATCTTCCTTGCAGCTATCTTAGCTTTGGAAGCATTTTAAATATTTAAAGACACTCTTTATAGCCATCTTGCCTTTCTCTTGTTATGAAATCCCCATCAGTTTTCTAAAGACAGTAAGTCTAAATGTAATTGCCTTTATTCTGTGGCGAGAAACAGAGTTAAACTACTTTCTTTACAGAAAGACTAAATGCCTGCATCTGATAGGACGTGGTTGGATTTTTCTGTTGTAAAGAAGGGCACATGTGGACCTTTGGCTTTTCTGTTCTTGAGAGTCCCCATGAACTCCATGACAGAAGCAAGCAGAGGCTCAGCAAGGCTGTTGCAGTTGCTTTTCACTGATAGTTCGACAAGCCAAACTGTATTGATGGAATTTCAAGAGGGTTACCACAGAGAATGAAAATCATGCAGTAAGTCATTGCATGAGAGGTCCATTGCTGAGTCTGGCAGAGATCAAAAAAAGTTTCTTACTGCTTTCATAACAATGATCAATAGGAACATGTGCTGGGGGGGTGAGCTGCTTGATTTTTTAAAATTTAAAAGAACAGACTAGTGCAAGTCCTACCAGACAGAACCTGGTGCAATTGGATGGCAAATAGAACATTGTCAGATATAAAAGATGTCTGAGAGGTTGGTGGGCTTTGAATAAAGAGATATAGTCAGTATATGGAAATACCTGGATCCAGACTGACATTTTTGTGGTTTGGAATACATATGGACAATACACTCTCAACAGCAGCAAATCTGTTTCTGGCACTATGTTATAGCACCTAATTACTTACTCTAGCATTTAAGTATTGACTGAATGTTTATTCAGCACAGTTGAGAAGGTTTTCTTTATCTTTATGGAAGCAGAACACTGCGCTTTACCTTTGGTTGTAATTCAAAGAATCTTGAAGCCTTCCTGCCCTCTTGGTAGAGAAAAGGAGACCACCATCTTGAGGTGTCTCAAGCTGCTCGTGCGAAAAAAAAATGACTCACTTGATACCAAATTTTTAAAACTGAGTCATGGTTTTATTTATAAGGAGTAGGTAGGAGGATATGAGAACTCCTCAAACCCCCTTAGGCTTTAGGAAACCCACAGTGAAAACAACTTTTAGTTGTCTGATCTGGGCAAATACTGTCACTGTCCATTTTTCTTGGTACCTCAATAAGCTTCCATTCTTACTTCATGGTGTGTTAATTTGGAGAAAAAGGAGGTAACAAGGGAAACTCTTCAGTAGTAAAAGTAGGAAAAGAAACATTTTGCAATCACTCAGTACCTCTTTTTCAGAATGTCTTAGAAACAGATTCAGCTCTGATGAGGAGCTGAATTCCAAGCCATCTGTGAATCCTCAAACTTGTACACCCACAGTGGAAAATGGGTATAATTTGTTTCTGTAGCTGCTTATGGGATCTGCCAAACTTCTTTTTCCTCTTTTGGTTACTTCTCTTTTCCATCTACATCCGTCTTCATCCTTATTTTCTCTGAATTTCTGACCAGTAAGAAGAGGATAGAAGCACCATCTGTTCTTGAAAAGCTCTAAGTTTGGCTTCTTCTGCTGTTAATCAAAGGCAAATCAGACTAAAGCACAGCAACTGGTATTCCTCAACTACAATGTATGTTACAGCAAACATGAGCCAAAATTAATGAATTGGTGTTTAGTTACTAAACTAAGTATGGCATGGCTACTGTGGGATTGCTGTTTAATTACTTCACAAATATATTGACCAATCCAGATTTTTTCCTACTGTGGACCTTGCTATCTGTAATCAAACTATATATGAATATTTTTCATTCTTTTTGGCATTTCAGTTGCAGAATTTACTTAGGTATAATCTATAATCCAAGTACCTTTTCATCCAACAGTAGCACTAAATGTTATTATACAGCAAGTAGATATCATGGTAAAAGCTGTGAAGATTCTTTTCTTTCTCTTTGTGTCTATTGGATGAACTGGTCTAAAATCATATGTCATATGTAAGGGAATTCACACAAATTGTAAAAGATGTGTTTCACTGTAAGACAATATTGCTGTTAAAACTCCACCTGGCAATTACACTGATAAATATGTTATTGAGTTTTTCCTGTAAAGCATTGGAAGTTCATAAGCCATTAGTGACCATGAGTCCTTTGGAGCAAATCAGTCAAAATAATTCTATAGTGTGCATGGCTTCGTGAAGAAATGTGATGAAAATTGCTGTTTGAATCTGAGTAGTGTGCTGAGTTTTGTGCTGTGACATTTGAAGACTGAAAATGCATGTATATGGAATACAGTTTCCTCCCCTTGTGAAAATGGAGAAGTAAATCTTAGCAGTGTTTTGTCATGACTCAATCTTAATTTCGATCCTCTGCTTTTATCGCTGCAGCATATCCAATCTTTTTCAAACCAATACAAATAAAAGCATCACAGTCAATTTCTGGTTTCTGATGTTATGACAAACTGCAGAGAAGGCCCATTATTCTGTCTCCTTTCAGTGAGCAGTAGATGAAGGAGGAATTTCACCCTAAGTGTTTTTTTCACTGGAATCTCCAGATGGTCTGGTGTTACTGTGCTGCATCCGACGCACTGACAAATAGGCTGTCAGTGAAGATTTTTCCTGCAATGTACACTGTGAAACAGAGCCAGCCAATTGTTGATATACATTGTTTGAAGTGTGTGCAGTTTGCCATGAGACATCATGGGAAGGTGACACATCTTTGCCTCTGTATGAATGCAATACTTGATTGAAATAAAACTGATGTGTACATCTGAGATGTCAAATGAAGTGATGTGCCAGTGAAGTAGTTATGCAGAGCTAAGTCGAAAGTATTTCTAAGCTTTACAGGGTGTTATTGGCTCTGTGTAGGCGCTCAATATTTTCTTTTGTGAGTGGTCTGACTGGAGGTAATCAGCTAAACCCACCAAAGTTTGGTCACCTACCATTAACTAAAAGAACAGAAATATGATTCATATTCAGTTCTTTATTGAATTGAAGGCTATTGCAACACTTGTGATTTGGAAGCCTAAGTAAACTGGAGGAATTAGACTCTTAACCGATTACCTGTTTCCCCTACTTGGCTGTATCCCTTGGCAGAACTTCAACTGAAGTAGTTTAATTTTCCTTGCATTACTACTGCTGAGGATTTTGACCACAGAAGTTTTCATGTGGTTGACTATCCCGCACATTGATAACTAATTAGTTTCAACCAATCCCTTTCTTTTTCTTGGCTTTGCTATTTAAAAGTGAATCCTAGTTCAATGTGATAAATATGGGTCTGCATTTAATCTCACAGAGTTACATTTCTATTTGTTGGCAGATAATTTGGTTCCCAAACTACTTAATTCATAATCTGCATGCGTGTCTTTGGTTCACCACAGAAGAATATCATTTACCAGGAACAGGTGTGTACTGGTCTCCCACTACATACTTCTCTAAATTGGAGAGAAATGGGTTTGATGAGTGGACTGTTGGATAAGTAACTGGTTGGATGGTTGTGTCCAGAGGGTAGTGGTCGACAGATCACAATCCTGATGGACATCGGTGACAAGTGGTGTCCCTCAAGGCTCTGTACTGGAACCACTGTTATTCAGTATCTTCAGTAATAAGGCAGATGAAGGGGTCAAGCGCGTACTTAGTAAACTTGTACATGATACCAAGCTGAGTGGTGCGTTTTCCACGTCTGAAGAACAGGATGTCTTTCCAGCTCTGGGATCCTCAGCACAGGACGGACATTGAGCTGTTAGAGTGAGTCCAGAGTAGGGTTCACCAAGGTGATTAGAGGGATGGAGCACCTCTAGTATAAGGAAAGGCAGAGAGAATTGGGTTTGCCCATCCTGGAAAAGAGAAAGCATTGGGGTGACCTAATTGCAAACTTTTAGTACCTGAAGACAGCCTATAAGAAAGATAGGGGGATGTTTTACAAGACAGTGTAGTGAGACAACAAGTGGGTTTCAAACTGGAAGAGAGTAAGTTTAAATTACATATTAGGAAGAAATTCTTGCTTTGAGGGTGATGAGACACAGGCTGGAACCGGGCGCCCAGAGAAGTTGTGGACTCACCAATACTAGAAGTGTTTAAGGCCAGCTTGGAGTGAACTCCGAGCAACCTGGTCTAATGTAACGTGTACCTACCCATGAAGGGGGTTAGAACTAGATGATCCTCAAGGTCCCTTCCAACCCAAATCATTCTGTGACTTATTTTATGTATTTATTTTATGGTATTCTTCCATAAAGGTATGTTCCTTGAAAAGGCAATCTAAAAGATACTACTCAAAGCAGTCTGGCACTACACGCAGCAAAATAGGAGCTAAATACTGCCACTGCCTACCAAAAGCTTCCCATCAAATAATTCTATTGCTTGATTTCACTCATTATACAGGTGTATGTCCTGATTTCTAGCTGTAGTTTTTAATTATGCTTGAACTGATTAAGTAGTTACGGAAGTTAGGGGTTGATTGTCCTGAATAATTTTGGGGGAAAATTCGTAGTTTCTCACTTCAGTTTATGAAGATGAGAATCTATGTATTTATCTTCTGTGTTTAGATTATTATTATTTATTTAATCTGTGTTTAGATTTAATTTCATGTACTTCATTTTATTAGGAAATCAAGATCCATAAATAAATAACTTATGTAGCTCTGTATGTGTATGCTGAACTGCTGAATGTTCATTGCATTGTTCATTCAGAGTATCAATAGTTTTGACATCACTTTTGGCTTTCTTTTCTTCTCCTTGACCTACGCTGCTTAATTAATAATTAGTTACTGCAGACAGATCCTGCTACAATTTTGTGTCCAATGGTATGGATAACAGCCACAACGAATGCAACGTATAGGGAAAATTAAATAATTTAGTGAGGCTTATTGTGCTCTACCGACAGAAACAATTGAATCGGTAAGTACTCTGACTACACAAAACAAGCAGTTTCACTTCTGAAAAATAGACAAGTGAAAGATGAGTGGGGATGAGGTGGGCAAATCTAGTTTGCTTCTAAATAGTGTTGCTATTCCTGTGTTAGTATAGAATTACCTTAGAAAAATAGAAAGTTACCAGCAGGATTGACAGCAGGTGACTTTCAGAGCCAAATGTCAGTTGTTGACTGAGCAGTCTGAAATATTGCAGACTAGTAATTTATTCAGATTGGCTGAGTTTATATCGGTTCAGTGCATTTAATTTTTATAAAAAGGCTAGGATCATAAATGTGCTGACCCTATAAACATTATGGTATGAAGGGAGGTGTCTGTGGTAGAGAGGAGTATTTTGCTACCTTTGTAAAATTCCATCCAGATTTGACCAAATGGCAAAAATTCTAGTTTGCATATGCTCAGTGGCAATTTTTGGACTCCAACTAGCTGATATGTCCCAGAAGACGGGCCTAAGAATCTAAAATAATGTGCGTAGTTTGCCCTGTGATTTCAGTAATACCTTTCTCAGACAAAGCAGCTTTGAACACATCTCTAAAGGCTAAAGTATTTTGAAAAATTAGGTGTTAGGTACCTTGAGATTATTAACCAGTGTTGAAAGATGTATTTTACTTCGATACATCTCTTTTGTCTAGATGGATGTTCACTAAAATCTAACCTCAGTGAATAGATGCAAAGGAAAAGGAGCCAGTCTTTTCAAACACTGTGCTGTACAGATAATCACTCTAAAATCCTGCCAGGAAGGACTAATTGTGCCTTCAAATAAGGTATGAAAAATAAGCAATAGATAAGTCTCTATATTAAGCAACTTCAAAAAAAGAAAGTACTGCATAGTCTTTTAATGAGCATTGCATATAACAGAGTCTGTATTGAAGAAAAAAATTATACACAACCATAATATACACGTCCAAGAGATCATTTTTCACATTACTCTTTCCTGGCTCTAAGGGGCATGATTTTTGACTTTAATAAAACTTAACCTGTTTTTCAGGTCAGCAATATATCGTCAAGTACAGCTTTTAAGATCGTATTGTGTCTCTTCAAATCTAATAAAGTACATGGTATTACCTTGAAAATAGATTGCAAATAGTATAGACAAAAGTATGTGAACATGCACAACAGTTTTTAAAAAGATTTGGAAAAACTTACATATTATAAGTTATTTTGTTATGTATTTTAAAAGCATTATTGTATTTCTGCCTCAATTCTCCTTTGATTAGCTATCCAAGAGAATGTAATGTAGATTAATTATAAATTATTAATTATATATTATTCCTCTATATTAATGATAGATTATTCCATACTTACTTATGTTGTATTTTTAAAATGTGAGTATCTGAATGACCCACACTTGATTTCGGCCAAGATTGCAAGATGGGATCAAAGATCCACTATGGTAATATCTGGATTACAATAAAAGCTATGTCGAGGAGAGATGATAATCACCTTTCTTTGAAAATGATCTGTTTGTGTATTATTTTCCTTCAGACTTAATGAAGAAAAGTCTCATGAAAAGTGCAGCATTTTCCAAGCAACACAATTTCTCAAGGACTTCCACAGTTTTTCCCTAAGTGTTTTGTTCAGGTACCTCTGTAAAAGAACAAATATCATTACAAAGTGTAAAAGTGCACCTAGGAACATCAGTCCTGTTTTTGCTAACATTTCATCATCTCATTATGCAGTATGTACTGCATCTGTAATGTTTGCTGTCTAATCCACTTATAGCTATTTTATACAGGAAATGAAATACTGGAACATTAAGAAATGAGGAAAACACATGATACCAGGGGAGCTTAGAAAGCAGTAAAAGTGAATGCTGGCAAAAAAGTAATCATCATGTTAAAATAGGTCATTTTTTTTCATCTGTCATTACTCTGAGAAAGAGATTAATTCAGTGTTCAGAACATCAGCCAAAGTGATCACATCCACAGAGGACATGAAAGGAAAATGAATTTATAACTACCTGTATTGTATGTAGGAGCATTATGAATAATGAATCATATAAAATGTGTATGGACTGGAAATGTGCATATATATCCAGATAAATTTCAACTTGTAACCTAAGTACTTGTCTGTCTGGATTACTATAGCTGAAAAATTATATAAAACATTCTTTCTGACAAAGTAGCATCATAAGGAGCTAACTGTACTTCAGTGTTACCTTCTAGAAACAAAATGATGCCTGAATTTGACAAAGCCCTCTAACAATTGCTTCAATGACTTGAAGGTAGGGCAGATGGCTTCACTCATCTAAGGGTAAATTTTAAATTTTTATTATATATTTTGCATGTTAGCCAAACAGAGAGCTATGATTTGCAGTCATTGATAAATTCAGACTCTTTTGAAATTTCCTGAAATAAAATCTCAGATTTGTTTATTGGTTTTGCTCTTTGTTTCTTGTCAAACTCTTAGAATAGGAGGAACTGTCCAATCTCAAAAAGTTACTTGTGAGAAGTTATTTATGTCATCTACTTCAGGCAGAGCAGGTGCTCTGAATTTCTAGGTGCAGTCACCAAATAGAGGTGACTTTCTTCAGGATGGGGATTCACAGCATTACATGTGTTCTACAATTACACCGCCTGCTTTGAAGGCATCTGCCACCTTTGGTCGGCTGGACAGGGACCTTGTTACTTAATAAGGCTCCTTAAACATGCTTACACATAGGTGGGGTGGGATGGATCTAGGTTTGGCCCTTATAAAATTCTCCCTCTTTTCTACATGTTTCAACTTTTAGAGTTCTTTTTGTCCTTTGTTTGTTTTGGTTTGTTCGCTTTTGTTGTCATTTTACTCTCTCCCTGCCCTCCTAGCATGTAGCATTTCCTTCACTATGGTTTGGAGGTAAGGTTACAAGACAGACAAAGTAATCAAGTTGATTCTGTAACCAGGTTTTTAAATAGCAATATGTGCCTGTGCTAGGATCTTGCTTTTTTAAAGTTTATTTTCCCACCATTTATGTTTAGCTACTCTAGCTTCCTACGCAGTAGTATCAGTCTTCTGAATATTCCCATGATTTTAAGCTAAAGAGCCATGAAAAGAAAGAAAAGTAAAGGGGGTTTTGAATCTGTCCTGCCTGTTTAGAAATTTTAATCTTACTATATGGCAAGAATCTGTAGGGAAAAACTTTTTGTTTACTTTGTCTTCACTAATAATCAAACCAAAATGCCTTTCATTGTAGATTCTTAGAATATACCAGACAAACATAAAGGTGATTTTTTAGTTTGAAATTTTCAGAGTGTGCTTTTTGAGGAGACCTGGTCTTTGAATTTTGTAGACGCTGTTATTCAATGTGGCTTTTTGGCAGCTGCCTGTTGTGTTTCCCTCCATTCTGTGGGGGACTTCTCCTACTTCCAATGTACACCAATGCACAAATCTCTGGTAGTCAAGAGAAAATCATTCAGACCAAATGAGATCTTACTCTCTGAATTTATAGTGCATACCTCAAACAAGAAGTTCAACATTCATATAATTATTGCCCCCTGCTCCACTCCCAAGTCATACCATTTTAGTGTAGTTTAGGTCCATCAAATGATGTTTTGTGAATTGGCAGGTAAGAGAATGCATATTAAATTGAGCAAGAATGAATGGATTTAGGCTTTAGGGTGGAAAGGCTGATGGGCTTGGCAAGGAATTTACCTAGGTAAAGTCAGGTGGGTTGGCAGTAAGCAGAAACATATTTTATTTTTTGGCAGGAAAGCTGTTATGCTCAGGGAATATCATATGTCTTGTTGACTGAGGTGGAAAATTTTGGAGAGATCCTCTTGTAAAATTTCTGGAATTATATCACAGCCTTTGTCAAGATGTAAATAATTCAGTATTGCAAAGTCATCTGGAGAAAAGTCAGGAAAAGAAAGCAGGGATTTTTTGACATTGATGCTTCTCTTATATTCAGAAAAAATAGTTCCTTGATCCCTTTTATATAAGCTCAGAGACTGTGCCAGCCAATGACATGCTGGTTTTAATCCATAAAACAAAATGCTATGCAAGTTAGAAAGAAGGCTGAGTCATTAATCCCTATAAAACAAAACAAAACAAAAAAAGAAAACAAAAATGAAACAAAACAAAAAAAAAGATAAAAAGAGAAAAAAAAAAGAAAAAGAAAAAAAAGAAAAACAAAAAGGTAAAGAAAAAGAAAAAGAAAAAAGGAAAGAGAGAGAAAGAGACAAAAACCAAACATTTGACTTATTGAAATGGCCTCACACTGTCTTCACCTTTCATTTATCTCTTTAATAATGAACTGTACCATTAAATCATGTCTCTTCGGTTTGTTCTTTCCTCACTTACTTTAGTTTGGAAACAATGTTTCAATGAATTTTTAGTAGTTTATTTATTAAAGTAGAAACAGTTTCATCACTGTGAAACCCTAATATGATTCAGTTTTGGATGGCTTTTGTTTCTCACACTGTATTATGTACGGGTTCAAATAGGCATCAAGACTAACTTTTGTGAATGAATTATTGCACAATAAGGGTCGTTTAAATTAGATGTGATTTGGGGTTTCATTTGATACCTCTAATGGAGATATATAAAATACTTCTCTCTTTAATGATTTTAATTTTTTTTTTGTTTGTTTAATTGTGGAGAGACTGATTTTTCTAGAATGTTAACTATTTATTTGACATTTGATTAACCTGTTGTTAGGATGTCTGTTGTTCAACACAACTGTATTTAATGTCAACATGGAACTTGTGTAGATATGGGTGATGTAATATATATCTGTGTGATGCATACTTCCTACTCCGAGCAGGTATTTAATGTCCTGTATGCCCAAAACCAGCTGAGATCCTCTGATAAAAATAGTCTAAATATCCTCTCTGGGAGTATGCAGTTATATGTGCATATGTACATCTTTATTTATAAGTAGTTGTGGTGACTTTTTCACTGGTGGCTTTTGTGTGTCTTTCCATCTGTGTGTTTGTCGGTGTGTGAACAGTGGTATATGTATTATGAGCATCATTTATTTCTCTGAAAAAAGCGTACATAGCAGCATATAACTTTACCCACATGCACTACATACAAAGGAAAAGTTATGTCCCCATTTTGTTTAAGAAAATTCTTATTATTTAATGAAAATTGAATTTCAGAATAGAATAAGGAGCATTGGTGCCATTAAATGGGAAAAGTTTTTATTTGTACATACAAAGAAATCTCTCTAGTTAATCACAACAATGTTTTTTAAGCTCGTTTTACGGCTGCCATAAAATATTCAGGGTATGTACTGCATCAACTTTGAGAATCATTCTATTTTTCTATCTATAAAATAATTTTTCATGTATATTGGGTATAGGTCTGGGATGTGGTCTTTCACAGCTTTTTTCCTCCAGGCTGCAATTAATGAGAAAACAGAAACAGCTTCTCAATGTAAGCCCTAAAAATGTTGGCTTACCTACAAACCTGGCCAGAAATGCTCAGTTAGACTATTTTTTCTATAACAAAAAGTGTTTTGTATGCAAATCTGAAACTTTTAGAATCTTTTCATATAATCATCTCATCCCTTACTTTTTTTAAAAAAAAATTTCTAAGAATAGTCGATTTTTGTTTTCTAGTCATATCTGACACAGTAAATGAAACGAAATATAATTTGTCTGTGCCTGCTCTGCTGCAGTCATATTTCTTCCTGATTGCAATGATTTCAGTCTTGTGATGCACCAAAATGCTGTCTAGTCAACTTTATTTTCTTCAAAGAGAATACAATGTTGTGAAACCATTAGACACATAAGCTTCAGAAAATTACTTGGGAATTCAGTTTTGTTCAGAGTCTGCTAAGCAGAGAAAAGATTGTGCATGGTGATGTTGTTTAAACTCTGCTATGAACAAAAAAGTGTACAAGTTTCCTAAAGAGGTCAAATTTAAATTGCAAGCAAGCAAGCAATTTGTTACGATGTGAAATGCACAAACAAAGGTCTTGCAAATGATAAATGCTGAACTATATTTTCTTTTTAATAGGCCAGCATCAGTGCATTGGTTTTAAAAAAAAAGTTACTTCAGTTGTGAGAACCAAACATATTTAATATAGTACAAACTAAAGAGCTTTTAAGAGCATCTTCTGTCTTTCATAATTGCCATGGAAGTTCTGTGAAATATTCTTGCAAACTAAAAAAGGAGTAACTGAATGAAATGGTCTGAAACTCAAAATGGAAAACCATGATTTTCAGATTTAATTTTTTTTTTTCCCCTTCTATTTCACTCCCTAGCCCAGGAAATAGAACTTCTATGGATTTCCTGGGTTGCAGACTCTCAAATTTATAATGCTGCTTTAAATTTAGGGTTGTATTTTTTTCGCTTGAAAGAAAAAGCCCCAAAGTTATAAACATGTAGTTAGCTCTGTCTCTTACAATGAAGGCCTCACCTGAAAATACTTCTATCTTTTCTATGATTCAGTAAAATAATTAAATATCAATATTTATAGAATGCTACATTTTTTAAACAGATGTAGTTTCACTGAATGACAACTGACATATGTAGCACTAACTTTTCGAAATAAAATATTTGAAAACTATGACTGCATGTCTTATGGTTTTGCCGCTATTCTTTACAAGCCTTACAGTAACACATGGCTCACTGAGGAGATGCTGAACTGGACTGACAGCTCTTATCCAACACACCTTTAGATCCATCTGTTTTCAGATAAATTCTTATTTTTGTTTTTGATGTTTAGGAAGTAAATAAAAATGAGTCTGAAAAAACAGAGAAGTAGTTTATTCTTTTATAAACAGCTATACAAGAAGTGTCATAATACAGGCTTAGAGCTACATCTTTTTCTGTATTCAAGTGTTGAGCGGAAAGCTGGGGAAAACACATCAGGTGCAGCAAAGAGAGAGGTAAATGTTTTTTTAACTCATATAATGAAAAAAGTGAAAATATGACTTAAGTCAAAATTGGTCCTGCTAGGATGCATTACTTCATGGCACATTTCTTCTGTATCACCTTTTCCTGCCTGGATCTGTTTCTGCAAGACCTTGCACACATGAGTGCTCTCACTAAACATGACAGAATGGCTGGAAGACTTGGCAGACCTGGAGCCAATGCATGTCACAAATCCCCAGCACTGCAGTGAAACCAGCTGGGTGTCAAGGGACATCGGTAGTTCAGACCTTAAAGCCTCCTTCAATGTTGCTTTCATACTGTTTTACGTGTTTTAAATTATATTCTGTCACCCTCAAAACCCATGAATATTGCTTTCCTCTGTACTTACTTCAGCTTTCTTTCTCTGTCTCCTTTCTTTGTTCAGAGGAGTGAAAAATAGAAAAACTACCTTGAGTACAGTATCTGATACTATATATATAGCAAATAAGGCAGTAAAGGAAACTGTAATTCCTGTGTTGTTAATGGGCTACCCTGTGCTGGGAAGTCTGAAGGGCTTTATCTCAAGATGTTCCCAGCATGGCTATAACATAATTGTTCAGCAGTGCATGCTCAGTGAGCATGGTCACTGCAATACGCTCTGCCATGGCTTGTTTGGGTGTTGGTAGTAGAGATTAAAGATAATACCATGGTGTAGTTGTTACAGAACATTAAAGATATTGTAAATAGACGTCAATGTTGAAATAATTTCACCCTTTAGTAATATGGAAGGGAATAGCCCCTGCCCAGAAAGTGGATGTGTGAGATCAGATCTCTGGCTCAAGTTTCTCAGCGAAAGGTCCCAAAGAGTCTAATAGTAAACAAATGGAAAGAAAAAAAACAAGTCCCCAAAACCGATGAACAAAGCAAGTGATTTTTTTGGAGATAGGATGAATTCAGAAGATTTGAGTTGTATCAGATATAAAATACCGAATTGTTCTCTGATTTTGCTATCAGATTAGTAATTATTTAATCTCATGGTCAATAACATCTTACATTAGAATGTCCAGGGGGGACAGCAATTATGTGTAATAATACAAGACAATATCTGGGCAGAAGAGATATTTAATTTTCCAAATTGTCTAGTGCAATGGAATGACAAAAAAAGCATTTCTAATATGCTTTTTTTTTTTTTAATTCAATGTTTTCCATTTTCAAATACTTTAGAAGAGACAGTCTTGTGTCATGTTAACTCCAGTGTTAAGTTTGTTTCTTCTGTGTTGATCAGAACATCGGTTTAAAGTTTCTCTGTATTCTGTAGGTGACAGTGATTTTGCAGTACCAACAATGCAGGAGGAAATGAACATGCCCATTCATATTTCCAGACTCTGATATTCTTTTATTCTTTCCTTTTTCATGTATCACGCTGCTGCAACATTAGTAATTCTATGGCAATTAGCTGAGAATGTGCCTAACACCCCATTTACCCCATCACGAACCACACCTTGTCGTGCTGAGATCAAGATTTTAGCTAACAAAACATTTAGGAACTAGGAAGAGCAAGTAGCATCACAAAGAGGTTTTGTTTAAACACTTCTGTAATTTAAGAACATCCTGTTGCTGGAAGAAAAATCTTTCTCTGCTAACTTTCAGAGATATTTCACTTTTTTTTGTCCCTCGTACGGGGAGTGAAATTCACAAGTCTTTTTTTTTCCCCATGAGATATCTACAAATGTTTTCAGAATGGGTTTCTTAATGCAGTCACTTTGGGGGATTTTGGGAGAAAAGCATTTGTACAAATATAGAACAATTAGAGGCAGACTGTGAAATCAATTCAAACTCTTTTTTAGAGACAGTTAATTATTCAATTTTTACATTGCACGGAACTTTCTTCTTTCTTAATGAAAAGTATTTTATATTGTGGTTTTGTATGGCTTTGCATAACCCTAGCACCTGCACACCCTTCTGGAAAACACAACGGTAGACTTTTTGGAGTCAAAGTATGTCCTATTTTCAGGAGAGAGCCATGGCTGCATGAGTCATTGGGGGGGTTGGCACATTTTATTTTATTTTTTAAAAATGCTGACATTAATTGCATGAATGTCTTTGCATTATTCCTCAAGCATTTTTCCTTCCTGTACATGGTCAGCAACCCAAAAGACACATCTTTTCCAGACAAAAAAAAGTAATGGTCTTATCTTACATAAACTAATGCAAAAGTGAAATCTCAATCACATTAAATAATTTCTTGTTTTCATATTTGTTCAGTGCTAAAAGTGAAAGGCTGTGGGAGGGTTAAAATTACTGTCATGTTTTTACCTCAATTCCACTCTCTAAGACAAGGCCGTAGATCATGCTGTTTTTGTTAGAGCTGCACCTTTGGTCTAATCTGACCACTGGTGATTAGAAATTGAATCTAGGGCAACAGCAGCAGCAGCCCGGGGGGAAAAAAAAAAAAGAAAAGAAAACAACAACAACAAACAACAAACAAACAAAAATCCCAAAACAAAACAACAAAAAAACCCCCCAAAACCCCCTACAAAACAAAAAAATCTGTATGAATAATTAATGTGTTCCCTGTTCATTGTATGCAGAATCTGACTTTTAATAATGAGGGAATAGTGTAGTAGTGGACTTGGTTGAGTCACTTTAAGGTAGGAGAACTGTAACACTTTTTCTCACTTCACTGACTTCCATCCATAGTGTGATCATAAACTCACTACCATTATTGTAGGCTGTCAATTTTTATGGAAGACAGAGGAAGTATTTTGTATACAATCAGTGGTTGAAGTTCTCCTAAGTCTCAACCTTTCTTCAAAAATGGTTGAAACACCTGTTTTCCAGTGCAACTTTTTTTTTTTTTTTTTTTTTTTTGGCTGGAATCCCTTTTTGAACATTTTTCTTTCCTGATTGCTGCCGTCATTACAGTCATTTATTTCCATTCTTTTTCTCTTGCATCTTTCTCCTTGAACAGAAAATTAGGCTTTCCAAAATTTCTTGTGACTTGGTAGGGTCCACTGGTATATTTTATTTCCCTTTCCATTCCCTTCTCCAGAAAATTACTCTCCCTGCACCTTAATCTTTGCATCTCTTATGGTGAGAAAAAGAGGTAATAACTTACAAGCCAATGGAAAAAATAAAATCTAAGTATGTTAAAAAAACATGAATGCTGTCTTTTATTTCCTACACCACCATTCATGAGATTGTAGAATAATTTAAAGGCATCACACCTGTGGCAGTTTTATAGATTGTGTAGTATTTTGTTTTGTCCGTAGTGAATTCTGATGTTGCGGAAACTTTTTACTATTCAACTGTGCATGCACACAGTGAGTGCAGAAGTAAAGAATTGTGTTTTCTTGCTACTTCACAAAGTCCCTTTGAAATAATTTGGCATTTTGCATGAACAAGATGGGGGCAGCATGCAGAATTGCTTTCATTTTCTTCACACATTGGCCATACAGTTTAAAACAGTGTATATATTTAAAGGGAGAAAAAAATAACACTTTGATATGAGTATGGTAATCTTTGCTCCATTTATATATGCACTGCATAAACAGCTTTTAAATATGCTATTATAAAATGCAGGAGTCTATTTCTGTCTATGATATTCCTGTGAGAATATCACAGATATTCCTGTGAGAGGGAAAGACGATCGGCTGCAAGGTGCAATTGAGTGGGAGAAACAGTCTTGCAAATTACTGTGAGTACTGAGGAGGTGAGAACCATGTTCTTGTTGGTTAAGAATAACCTCCAAAAAGCACTCTTCAGTGTTTTGGCAGCAGTTGAAGCAATTGTTTCAGCTTCCTAGGGGTCTGGCAGGGCCAGCAGTAGAGTTATGGATGTCTATGCCTATAGTCAGCTCCTCTCAGTCTGTTGCCCATGTTGCAATGCATAGGGAAGACCTGAGTCAGTATTCAGTAGCACATTGTATGAAATTATGGAGTGTTAGTATCGAAGCTGGACTGGTCTTTTTGTCCATGAGACTACTTTTCTGCGCGGCAACTTTTGCTGAAATTTAACTTGAATCCCAGTTGAAATTATCTTTCAATGTATAGATGTCTTGTTGAACTTCTGCTTTCCTAGTGAGGCGAGGCACAGCTCACAACTGTCCATTACACAGCCTGTTTTACACAGTGTTTTTGATATGGAAGGCTGGTTCTCCAAGCTCAGCTGCTATGACCTCAACTCAAAAAGAATATCAGGGGTTTCTCCAAACTCTCACCTTGGGCCATAGTATTTTTTATGGAGGACCACTTAGTACAGATTCGTTCATGATATTCCACATCAAAGAGGTCATCTAGTATGGAGTCCATGTAATTTCCCATTCCATCGTTCTTTCCACAGTTTTGGGGGTAAATAAATAAATAATCAATCATTTTTTCTTGCAGCTATTGTCGATATACCTGTAAGAGGCTGAATATACCTTATATGTAACAGAGAACATTACTAAAGAATGCTCAGTTTGAGAGGGCACTGTGTCAGAATTCAGTCAGTTTGTGCAGGGAGCAGATTTAAGTTATAATAATGTCAATGCAGACCAGCAACAAACTTGTGTTAGAGCTGGTACTGGTTTTAATGCTAAAAAAGTACTGATACAAAGTAGCTACACACCATGGTTTGAGATGATTTTAAGAATGGCATTTACAATATATAAGGTAAGAATATCCATACTGCAATATTGCTCAATCTTTGCTGTTTTTACGTCAATTCTGACTCATGAACCCATTCCAATGCTGCAGTCTTGCCATATTGCATCTTATTATTTCAAGTGCCAAGAGCAATAACATAAAGCCTTTGTTTTTCCTACATGCTCCATTTAATCTCTAAGAGCAGGACTCAGCTCAGTGGAGTGTGTACTTATACCAGCATTACAACAGTCCCATTCTAGAACCACAGCAGCCTTCGCTCATAAATTTCTAGACCACAGCGATGCACAAGTGAAGCATACAGGTGAAAACTATGAGAAGTTTAGTATCTAGTAAATCCAACAGTCACTTTCTGTAGCATTTGCCGTAAACCTCTTCTAGATGGTTGTATATTAAAGCTACATGCTCTGAAGAGATTTAGCCTTGTCTTGGCACCAGCTGAAAGAATAGGATATAATGTGTGCAGAACTTTGTACTGCATTTCAGGAAGCTGATTCATTTCTTATTAGTTCTGGGCGAGCGTCTATGGGGGAGGAAGTAAAAGGGAGGGTGAACTTAGTTCTAAGAATATAAATTTAAAAAAAAGTCAAAATGTAAACATGGTATTTGGGTATAAATATAGACACTCTTACAGTAATTAGCACTTTTTGAAAGTGTATTATTTGCCTCCAGAAGGGGAAAATATGGCTTTACTGGAGCTGCATGTAAACAGCTTCAAGTGCAAGTTGACATGATTTTTCCAAGTAAAAAAATCTAGAATAGACTGAGACCCAACAGTGCTTGACACAGAAAAGCTACTGTTGATGCATACATAATACATTTCTAGAAAGCTAAGAAATCCAGTGAAAAGCAAGCTAAGACAGGGCTATGTGTTGCCTGACTTTAGAAAATTACAGTGCAGTGGGCTAGACTCTCCTGGAAATGGTCATTTCAGCAGAGCAGGCACTTAGAAGGGGTAATGGATCACTTCCCAATGTACATGCTTACTTTGGAGGTAACTTGAGTAAAATGTACATGACTCCAAATGACCATCGTATCTATTTTCCATGCATTGCTAACATCTTCTCGTAAACTAACTATATTTTTTTTTGTTATAGGAGCTCACTTTTTCAACACTTTGTATACCAAACTTACAAAACTAATCTCTTTCAGACATCTTTCTTCCCATGTCCCAAATTTGCATTACCAGTGGAAGTTTAATATAATGATCTTCCTGTGCTAGCACGAAGGAGCTTGCAAAATGGGAATACAGGACAACTGTCACTCACAATTGAGTAGAATTAAAGGCAATAGTCATGCTTCACGGTACCTGGAGTAACATGTGGCTGTCAGGAAGAAGAACCTAATGTATTTGTTAAATTATTTATTTTAAACTTAGCCCCATGACCCATCTGTAGTTTTACATTATTGTACTTCTTTATTTGCTTTTGCCTTTACAATAGTAAACACTAGTTGCCATGGCATATAAGATTCTGTGTGGTTTTCATTTGTGGTCTCTCAAAGCAGTAGTCCATCTTCAGTGGGCATTGGCATGTTAACGTTTCTTCTAAATGAGCTTAATATGTCATCTACCAACTTTTCTTGACAAAGAAAATACACTTTCAGTCCCAGCATCTCCAGTTTTACCCACTGTTACTTGACATTGTAGGCATGAGGAAGGCTGGAAGAATTGGAAACTGTAAGAATACTGGAGTAATAAGAAAAAGCTTCATTTTTTTTCAAATATCATCAAGTCTGAGATAAAAATTAAAACCAGGCAGAGTAAAGTTGGTGCCTGTCTTTTAAGTTTTTCAGCCTTATAGAGACAGTTTCTAGTTTCCCATCTGCATGTGCTCACTGTAATTCAAGCATTATTCAACATTTACATAGAATAATAAAATGTGATGCTAGCAACCTCATAAAGAAAAACTCTCTGCCCTTTCCTAAATCCTGTTTTATAAGTCAGCATTTCTTTTGATCATCGGAATGCCATAAAGGAGAGAAAGTGTGTGACTTGCCTTTCTAGAAAAAAAGAAAACAAACCAAAACCCTTAGAGATTTGTGTGTTTGCCTCCTGAGATAAATTTCCAGGGTGGGTTTTCTGTGAATCCATTAGCTGCCTTGTAGCCTTAAAAGTTAAAAAAAATGAGTTGACATTGATGAAGATCTTGCAAAGAATAAAGTAATTGAGGTTTAAAAGAAAAAAAATAGGTTAGGTTTTGTGATGGGTGATGATCACTAAAACTACACAAGGAACAAAGATGAGAGGAGGGAAAAATTTGCTTAATAATCCTGTTGAAAGTGTAAGGGAAAGAGATAAAATTTCCTTCAAGGAAGAAAAAAAAGAATTCTCCAACAAAGAAGGTGATGTTGGAGGCCTGTTTCTCTCAGAAAGCTTCCACTTATGCTTTTCTAAGTTGTGAAACTTTTTTCCCTTGAGGCCATCGTGTTTATCAATGTAACTTAAATGGCAGGGGAGTATTTTTTTTTTTCATTTACTCAATATAAAAAAATTATTAATATAAAAATGTGGTCATTATCAAGACAGCTAAAGAGAATAAAATCTTACCATGTCATTCAGTGAAAAAAATGCAAACTTGCAGTAACTTCAGTATTTTATATTTCATGCTGTGCATGTGGTTACGTATATTTTTAAATCTCTAACAAATGTAAAAAACCCTGCCTATCCAGGCTCAACAATTCACTGCCTTGTTTGATTTTGACCACAAGGGTAAAAAAATCAGTGTTTATTGTCAAAGCAGACACTGTGGTGTGAGAAAGATAGCAGGGGAGTTGCAAAAAAGAAGTTGAAAAGAGAGCAAAACCAGAAATCTGTTAAAAATAGTTGAGACGAAGCATCTCTGTTCTTGAAGATGATGTACTGTACTTTCTGTTATACAATACAAAGGAAAGTGATTATAGTAAATTGGCTGTAAAAACACAGACCAGTAACATTTCGTTCTTGTTTTCCTGTGGGATAAAATGTGTTGAGGGCTCTGGGGACTTGAAAGGAAGTACATTGGGGGAAGTCTGCAGGAAGATGTGGTTGAGAGATGAGTTCCCAACTTGCTAAAGGAAATATAAAATGAGCAAACCTAAAAATAGAAATGTGAAGAAATGAGGAAGATGCACAACGGGAGAACCAAAGACAATGCAGAACCAGTCAAGTTTCTTTCAGAATCAAAGAGCAAGAAACAGTGTCAGATTGAGATGATTATTCAAATACACATCTTTGCTCACATTTTTATTCTTCACATTACTAAGTGTGTTTCTTCTTGTCTTTTTGTAGAAATTTTTAGGAATAAAGTGTATGTTCTATTTTTGGGGTCTCTGTATTTGGCAATGCACAAGAAACATGAAATGTCAGTAGATTCCTTTGTTATACTGAAGTTGCTGAAAGAAATAAATTTTGAAAGTAACAGATGAGAGAGAAAATTAGTTATCATCTCCCCTTTAACTGATGGGAAAAAATATGAAATGGATATTGGCTCTCATTTTAGGGCAGAGAGCAACCTTAACTAAAAAATTATGTTAGAATTTAAGAGAATAATAGTGCTGCTAAAGCTACCAAGTGCACAACTTCACATAGAGTCACACACAGTCCCTTAAAATACTGGCCTATCAGCATAGATGAATGGTATCAAGTTCTTCACANATAGAGTAAATGTACAAATTTCTACAAAGCCTGGAAAAAAAAAAAAAAAAAACAAAACAAAAAAAAACCAACCAAAAAAACTGTGAAATAGTAACCAAAATTTATATTGTCCTTTGACTTAAAGGCTTTGGTTTTTCAGAAAAGGGCATAGGGGTCCTGTGGTCCAAGTTGTACATGTGCCAGAAAAATGTCCTTGCTCTAAAGATGGCTAATGGTGTCCTAGGCTGTTTTAAACAAAGTTTTGCCGGCAAGTCAAGTGATCTTTCCCCTCTGGTCAGCCATGGTGAGGCCACACCTGCAGTGTTGTGTCGAGTTTTGGGTGCCTAGTACAAGTGACAGACATAATGGAGAGAGTCCAGTGAAGACTCACTGAGATGATTAAGGCCTGGAGCATCTCTCCAAGAAGGAAAGGTTAAGAGAGTTGGCACAGTTCAGCCTGGGAAGAGAAGGCGCAGGGGGGTGTTACTGATGTATATAAATACCTGAAAAGAGGGTGCAAAGAGGACAGATCCAGGCTCTTTCAGTGGTGCCCAGCAGCAGGACCAGAGCCAGTGGCACAAACTGAAACACAGGAGGTTCCCTCTGAACATCAAAAAATATTTTTTCACTGTCGATGTGACTGAGCACTGGCACAGGCTGCACAGAAAGGTTGTGGAATCTCTTTCCTTAGAGAGAATCAAAATCTAGCTGAACATGATTCTGGACAACTTGCTCTGGGGGGCTGAGATGGAGCAGGAGGGTGGGACCGCATAACTTCCAGAGCTCCCTTTCAACCTCAATCATTTTGCAATTCTGTGATTCTTCAGTTAGTTGATAAGATAAAGGTTATTCTTAATGTTTTGGTTCAACTGCAAGTATGTTTTCAAGGTGCTTCTTAAAATAACTTTTTTTTCCTCATTCTATTCAAGGAATTCCTTTCTTCCTTCTTTGAGTCTCAAAATAATACCTTCTTCCTTTTAATTGTCACAAGTCCATTTGTATGCTCCCTGGTACTCTGTATTGTATGGACAGAATTACAAGAAACTGCTACAGTTACAAATTCAAAATCAATTTTTAAATTTAAAAGAAAACTAAAACAGCAAAATTGCAAAACTTCTTGTATTATAAATATGCAAAATGTTTCATATCCAGCAACGTTTCAAATCAACAATTTGTAGCTCAAATCAAGTTTATGCCCTGTAGCACAATTAATCAATGATAAGTTTGCTCCATCTTAACAGAAAAGTGAATACAGTGAAATACTGCACAAATTCAAAGCTACAGAACACATGTATATTAAATATACATGACTGAAATACTATGCATGTTGTGCCAAAGTTGCAAGAACTTTTCTTTTTTCTATTAATTTTCTTGCTAGTTCTGCTGAAATACAGAATTTGCCTTTGTACCTGCAGAAAAATTCAGGCTAAAGGCCATGTTTCTCTTTCTTGAAAAGGAAAAAGCTGACTTTTCCAACTATGAAATTAAGCACTTTGTCATTCAAATTAATAATGCAAATCATTTAGAGAAGGGTCTATTTAAATTGAGTCAACAAAGAGGAAACGGAAGTAAAATTATTGCAATATAGAAACAGTGGAAAGATATATATTGTATGAATACCTTTTTCATACATCTGTGAAAAGGAAATTTATCCAGTAAGGGACATCGGCTTCATGTCTTAATAGCTACAAGTTATTTAACAAGCGGGAACTCTCAACATTACAATTACTTTCTTACATAATAATAGTTAGATAATAGATTATAAAAAATCTTCTCAAGATTGATGAAATTATGTTTATCGTAATGAAATCACATTATTTATATCAATTTATACTTCAAATATACAGGTCTTCTTTTTCCTTTTGAGTGTAATCTGCTATCAACCTCCTGCAGTAAGCATCTGCAGTTTCTGCAGCTGGCTAGTATAAAAAATAATAGTTAATACAAATTTAAAGGGTTGATGCTCTAATAAATTATATGGAGTTAGGAAGAAATGCCCATATTCCTATTGTTTCAAGCTTGTGGATATGTAAGATTTTTCACATCTTTCCTTGGCCTTTATTGTTTGTGCTAAATTTGGACAATAAAAACCCCAAAACAACGTTATTTCATATTTTTTATGATGTTAGACAGATGTAATGGAGGTCTAGTAATGGATAAATTGAATGAGCTTATCTCATATAACCATACAGATGCTGGAGTCCTCTAGTTTCACTGCCTTGTCAAAGCAGGGCACTTCCAAACACTGCGCCACCTCGTTGTGTTTTTTCTCTGAGTCTTGGAAAGATGAAAAATTTCACAATGTCTGTTCCAGATATACACTACTGTACTAATGAAAAAGTTCTTCCTAAAATGCGGTTTGACCATTGTGCTTTCTAATACTGCTTGCTCTCACTTACGTCTCTTCTGCTCGAGAAGGCTGTTGTGACTCTCTCCTGAATTCTTTGCCAGAATATACGAGCTCTCGATTTCTCCTCTTAGGTCTTCTTACTATCTTTATAACCCTTCCCTGAACTCAAATCTGTTTTGGCCAGCCTTCTTGAGCTTCGATGGCCCAGAACTCAACATAGTATGTATTGCAAAACTAAGTTGCAATCTTGACTTTGGACGCTTAGGCTGACTTGAAGGAGAATATTTTATTAAGAGGCAGGTCATGCGGTTTTAACAAAATGTGTAACAGATGTGAAAGTCTGAAGTGAAATGAACATTTTCCAAGTGCTTTGTACAGTAATATTTAAAAGAAGCCAGATACTTTTTCATGTGAATGATCCAGGTAGACAAATTGAAAACTTACGGGGCCTGTGATGTACTGTGCCTAAGTGCTGATAAGTGACTCAATTTGGAAGTGCATTTTCATACATATTTAAGCTAAAGTACCTCTGAATTTTCATACAGGATAATTAAACACTGCATGTCAGAATCTTGAAAGAAAAGTGTTAGTATTAGCCTTTTTAGAATAATTTCAAAGCATATTTCATCTTAACCACATAGTTTAGTAGTCTAGGTAAACATTAGGTTTCTTTTTATCCTAATTTTTAGCTAGTGTATTGCTTGTGTGACCGTAAGAGAGAGTGCTTGCTTTGATTTCTCACAAGGCTGATTTCGAGCCATGTTCCTAGAACTCATTTCTCGAGGTTTGCCCACAGACTGCTGAGGTAATATGATTTCATCATCAGTGTATGCCATTAAAATTATATTAAAAAGTAAGACGGAGGGAGAAAGAGACCAGAACACACTTTTGGTTTGGTTTTTTTTTTTTCCCCAGATCCATACATGAAATCCCTGCTGTCCTTCTTACTTCAACGTTTTTCTACTGAACTGAAAGTAAGAATCCAACACATGCTAAAGAGGTGGAAGAAGTAGTGTTTTTACTGAACTTAACCAGTTAATGCAGAACATGAAGCACTGGTGTAAAGACTTTGCATAGAGAATATGTTGACATTCCTACTTGCTTCAGCTACATTTTACTGATGCAAGTGATACCATGCATTGCTGATTAGGTTCTATATTTGATATCATGCCCACTTTTATTCATGTTACACCAAACCAGAATGTGTGTGCTGAGTCTTAAGCAGTGAGTCATTGCTGCCTTGAACTTAGCTGCCTTCCAAGTCCTGAGATTGCCTTAAAGGCTGCAGTAGGTAGTCTAAATTGGGTCACACATAATCTCTCTTGATTTGAAGTACTTGGGTAGGGGTATTCATGAGTTTGATTGGCATCAATAACTTGACTATTACAACAGGACTAGGGGAGTATATTATAATGTTTAGGGAGCTTTGCTATCTAAAGAAATGTTGAGCTGAACTTGTAATAGGTTGTTTCATCAAAACAAGTAGCACATAATTTTGCCCCAAAATAGTTGTTGTATCTTGAAAACTGAGCCTAGGCAGGGCTGGGCCAAAAGAAAAAAATATATTTTCAAGAAAATTCATCCAGCAGTATGATTTTACTGTTGGTACTAGTGGTATCACCTATTTTAAATGGGTGATGTTACTTTGCTGTCTGAAAAATACTTCTGGAGTGATATTCAGTTCTTAGGCCAAAGTCTCTCATTCACTCTCCATACAAGACACAGAGGGAGAGAGAAATATTATATTTTATGGAAGAAGGCATCAAGAAGAAATCATTTCAATGACCATCTGCTATAGGCATTACAAATGGTAAATACGAATAAAATACATAAACTCAGAGAATAGGATAAAAGTCTCTCTCAAGTGGTAGGCTGTAAGTCAATCACTTTGGTTTTATATCTTCTGGAAGAATATGGTAAGGAGCCTTGTTGTGGTTTCATCCCAGCCAGCAGCCAAGCTCCATGCAGCTGCTCCCTTACTCCTCCACCAGCAGGATCAGGGAGAGAATCTGAAGATTAAACACTAGAAGACTCATGGTTTAAGATAAAAACTGTTTAACAGGGAAGGCAAAAGACACCAGCACAAGCAAAGCAAAACAAGGATTTAATTCACTGTTTCCCATGGGCAGGCAGTTGTTCAGCAATCTCCAGAGAGCAGGGCCCTGTCATGTGCAACAGTGATTGGGAAGACAAACACCATCACTCCAAGAATTCTCCCCTTCCTCCTTCCTCCCCACACTTTATATACTGAGCATGATGTCATACGCTCTGGAACACCCCTTTGGTCAGTTGGGGTCACCTGTCCTGGCTGTGTCTCCTCCCAGCCTCTCACGTACCCCCAACTTCCTCAACAGCATGGCAGTGCAAAAGGCAGAAAAGGCCTTGGCTCTGTGTAAACCTTGCTCAGAAGCAACAAAGACATCTGTCTATTGTCAAGTCTGTGTTCAGCACAAAAGCAAACCATAGCCCCATACTAGCCGCTGTGAAGAAAATTAACTCTAGCCCAGCTGAAACCAGCACAAGCCTTTACCATAAATCCTTGGTGCTGCTTGAAAGTTCTTTAAAGGGTAGTTATTAGCCATCAACTTCCTCTTTCAATCCATTTTCAGCATCTACCTTGGAGATGCTCGTTGCCCTTCTGTGTTCCCTGAAGTAGCCAGGCAGAGTGCATGATCCTGCTCCTTATTGATGAAGACTTCTCCTGGCTTCAGAAGTAAGTTCTGTCTGTATCTAGCAAGCAGCATCTAATATAAAAATTTGTAACTGCTAAACAGAAAAAAAGATTAAAAAGTGAAACGGTGGGATTTGATTGTCTAAAAAAATTGTTATTTGTTTTAATTTACAGGACTCTTCATGTGCTGATTCTGTTTCTGTCAGCAAATATTCTCCTGTAAGCCACAGTCGCGTGCTGTCACTACAGAGTCGCTGGACATAAGGCTGCTTGAGCAGTTCGAAAGAAAAAAACATGAGGCAACAACTGTTCTTTGTAAAGCTCAGTAAAACAGAGAAAGCCTTGAAGCAGAAACCTGTTTCTCAAGTTATTTTCCTCCATCAGCATCCACACAGTTTATCTCAAGCAGAGGTGTGTGTTGCTTCCAGTTTTCTGAGACAAGCAGGTATTATACATAGATGCTTAGAGGATGTACACAAAGGAGAACATGCCCTGGCTGCCATAATGGACTTGAACTGATGAGAAAAGGACATCAAAATTCAACTTGCAGAGAAGAAGAAAAGCCAGTTCCAAACCCTGGAGCAATTATGTGACTTTCTTCCAATTTATACTCACATCTTCCTACCAAAATTTATCTCTGGAAGTAATTACTGAAAGAATATCTATGAGAACGAAACTTTCAGAGGAATATCTCAGGTCAGTGAAGAAACAGTCAAACACAACGAATTATCATTCAAGTTAACTTCATGTTTTTACCTCTGAATTTTGGGGGGTCAAGGGCTTTAGCCATTTTGGAAAAAATTGAAATAAAACCCAAAATTTTTTATCAGCACATTTTGCATATTCCAAGGGGAATTATATTTGTTGGCCAATCCTATGAGGACTTCTGCAAGTATGTCTCATAGTTGACTCCTTTAAAAAAAAAGGGAAATAGCATGGAATTAATGATCATGATTGATGTAATTCTGCACATTTTAATCTGATACTCCTTTTGTAATGTTATTTCAAAAAGCATAATAAAAGTTTTCTTACAATTCTGACTTCTATGAGTTGATGTCTTTCTGTTAGTCCTAGCATAAGCAGAAAAACATGTCCCTTTCTTTCAGTAACTCAAAGTTTTCCCTTAGCTGGTCTTTTTCGTGTTCTTCTTTCAACCTAAGGTATCCCAAGAGCAAGAGATCTCTATTTAAAGCACAATGAATATCAAACAGCAGATAAAAATTTGCAATCACAGGCTAAACCCTAATGAATCTATTGGGAAGGCATGCATATCATAGAGTTAATTAATTGTCTAAGAAATATATGTGTATTTATATATATATATATGTGTGTGTGCAGAAAGAGAGGGAAATTTTGTGTGTTGATCTGTTGGAAGGAAGAGGTAGGAAAGAAGGAAGATTCAGAAGAATGTGTCAGTATCATAGGTAAACTCTTATCTTCAAACCTCTATCCTAGTGATAAAGCCTCAAAAGGAAAAAAAAAAAAACTTACAAGGCAGAAGTTTGCTTTGAAGCTTCTTACCAGAATCTGAACAGCCATCATGGTGATATCAGACAAAGTCAATCTCATTTGCGCTGTCTGACAGGATGGTTACATAGAGAAAATAGATAACATTTTCCTACGCTGAGGTGGGGTTTTCATTTTTGTTTGTTCTGTCTGTACTAGTGTTAGAGAACCTAAGCTATGTACTTTCCATGATAATAAAAAAAAAGCTACAAAATATAGCCCTAATCCTTTTACAACTAACAAAAACTCCTATTTTCCTGTCCTCCTCATATAAATGTAATATAAAGTATCAGTGGTGAGAAAATCACCTTACAGGACACTAGCATCCATAAAATTCAAGATGCTTAATTGAATGCTGTCCCTCTAATAAAAAACAAAATAAACTGCTGTGGTCTTCTGATTTTTCTACAAAGACCCTTTGTTATCTGTTGTATTTGTCTGAAATTTGTGAAACTTAAAAGTCAGTAGGGTACTGATTTATTCTGAGGGAATATAAATCCAGGAAAACATTGTCTTTGCAAACAAACCATTAAGCTACCAAAAAAAAAGAAAAAAGAAAAAAAAAAAGAAAAAAGTTAGACATTCAAATCCTTATGAGCTTATGTTTGTTATTTTATTTGGGGAATAGAAAACACTTTATGCTGAAAACTCAGGATAAAAACCAAACTAATCTTTTAGATGTAAAAATTTTAGGAGAATATTTAAAGTGATTAGAAGGTGGTAAATTTCCTCCTAATGGAGCGTACTTAAGAGATAAATGCTAACTTGCTGAGAGTCACACTTACACTTATTGCAACTGGGAAGACTGCAAATATACTTCAAAATTCATGGATTAGTAAAGGAATTCCCGACCTGGGAAGTTGCAGTTCTGCAAGGAGGCAGGGCATCACTTTTGTGCTGCTGAGGCTCAAAGCATGATGGACCCAGCAGTGTAAAACAGTAGTTTGCTTCTGCACTGATAAGAAATGCAAAAAGTCAATAGATAGGATAGCACAGCACATCACACTGAAAGATGAGAAAAGAGGGGGGGAGTGTTACAAAATGACCAGAGCAGAGATGTGAGTTTTGAGAACTAGTGAACAACTAATCAATAGCAACAGATGGACTCAGATGTGTCAGAAACATGAAATGTCAGTGAAGTCTAGGGTCGGTGTTCTTTCATATCTGTTGCTGAACCATATTTTTTATCTCTATTTACTCAATCAATGTTTAGAATTAAATGAAAAACACTAAACCTTTGGACTTAGCTTGTGTTTGATTGATATTTAAAAGTTTGGGTGACATTTTTAACCTTGTTCTTTTTCTGTCCCTTCCATGCGTAGGACCTGATTGAAGTCTCGAAAGGCTAGAAAATTTGATGTGAGTTAATTTTAAAGGAGACTAAGCCTTCTAGTGTCCTAGAAAAGTGTGTCCACATTTCTTTTTGTGGATCTTGTCAGCCCAAGCTTAAAGCCAGAACGTCCTTTGCTCGACTGTGTGGTGTTTTCCTGATGTATTTGGGAATAACAGCTGACTTAGTCTGCACTCAGCCAAAGAGAGAGAGAGCCTTCATTCAGAATAAACCTTTACTTCATGTTTTATTTGTCATCCTTAACTGATTACTGCATTATTTAGTGGAGTGAAAGCACTGACATGACATATGTGCAAAGTGATCTTATTTCCTCAGTTTTGAGGAAAAGGTTGGAGGGGGTTTGTTGTTTTGGTTTTTTTCTCTTTTTTTTGGTTGATGTGCTTTTATTTGGAGGGGGTGGTGGGTTTTTTTGTTTGTTTGTTTGTTTGTTTTTTGGGGTTTTTTTTGTTGTTTTTTTTTGTTTTGTTTTCTTTTTTTTTGTTCTTATGTTTGCTGTTTGTTTGGTGGCAGAAATCTTATTCTTAGCTGGAAGTTCAAATCAAGTGTACCTTTACTTGTATAAGGCAATTGACACAGCCTAGCACAACATCCTTGCAACTGAATTGGGCAGACATTGATGAATGGACTATTTGATGGATAAGGTACTGTCTGGATGGCTGCATCCAACAAATTGTCAATGGCTCAGTGTCCATGTGGATAACAGTAACAAGCAGTGTCCCTTAAGGGTCTGTGTTGGGAACAGAACTGTTCAGTACCTTTATTAATAACACAGAGAGTGGGATTGAGTGCACCCTCAGCAAATTTGTGGATGATACCAACCTGAGTGGTGCAGTCAACACACTGAAGAGAAGGGATGCATCCCGGGGGATCTTGACAGGGTTGAGGTGTGGGCCCATGTGAAGCTCATGCAGTTCAACAAGACCAAGTGCAAGGTCTTGCACCTCAGCTGGGGTAATAACCGGTACCAATACAGAGTGCGTGAACAAACCAGTCTAGGGCAGCCCTGCTGAGGACTTGGTGCAAGGGGAGTATGAGCTGGCAATGTGCACTTGACAGAAATGTGCAATGGGCAGAAAGTCATTGTTATCCTGGGCTGCATCAAAAGAGGTGTGACCAGCAGGTCAAGGGCGGGGATTCTTCCCTTCTCTGTGCTGTGAGAGCCCATTTGGAGTGCTGCATCGAACACTCACTTGAAATTGGTGGATCTACAGAAAAGCTGGGAGCTGGTGCTGCAGATCTATTTCATGTATTCTGTTGAAAGGGGAAAAAAAATAGCCAAAATTTTACACAGTGGAATGCACAGTGGTGTGATAGAGAGGTAAAGTTCCTTAGCCTGTTTCAAAGTAGCAGGTCAGTTCAACAAACCTTGCCGTACTTCCTTGTGAATTTTTTGTATCTCAGTAGGATTTCATTTTTGTTTGCCCAACAATAGTGCTACTGCTGTGAATGTTACCTCAGAACATTGCGTGCTACACTAGAAAGAAAAAGAGTATTGCAAAGAAACATTGCAGTGAGTGTTATATTCATGGAAGTTGTGACTGTTTTGTTTGTTTATTTAGGAAAATAGCTACACCTGACCTAATATATGCATGAAATCTCCATCTTTTCAACACCCCATATATTTTTAATGGTTTCTGTATAGGTCAAGAATGTCGAATTAATGGAAAATATTCTATAAATAGAGTTATTAGTTGATAATAATAGTAAATATAAATACAGAAAAATCCTAAAGTGAAATAGGGTGCTAGAGAGGAAATGTCTGAACCACAGGAAAGCAGGCATTTAGTCACTGTACCTCTTTTTTTCTCTACTACGTGGATATTACTGTTTTATTATCTTCTTCCCCCCTCGCCAATATGGTTTTACATAGACTTAGTGTTTGCTTTTTAAAGCAATAAAAAAGCCTATTAACCACCACGCAGCTTTGTTTTTTTCTTTTTTTTTTTAATTGGAAATTTTAAGTTAAAATTTTCCCAACAAATCAAAGCTGAGACATTTAGACCAAAAATTTTTTTTAGGTTTTTCCAATGGAGAAATTGAAGAAGTCCAATTTTAGCAATCACACAATTTAAATATAACTTAGACAAGAAGAAAATGTGACAATAATTAAAAGTATAGGTTAAAATGCTTAGATAAAATCTATTAGAAAGAACGAATTTGGTTGCAATTTCACTGCAGAAAATCACTTTATGCAGGTAATGTATGAATGGAAAATCCATTTACTAATTGTACTACTTCAATTACCTTTCCTGTAAACATATTTTCATTTATACATCAGCTGTCTAAATAGTAGTTGAAGATGGGATTTTTTTTTAACAGCTCTTTAATATTTTCTTACTGGCTTCTGAGGAGTTGGACAAAAACATAACTCAGGAATTGAGAAAAAGACTGTTGTAGGTCTTGAGCTGGCAAGTATGCATGTTTTCATTTAATTCTCTGCATGTGGGGAGCTCTGTTACACTGCAAATCCTGTTTAAGTGTAGAAAGCTAATCACAGTCCCGTATGTGTGAAGGAATTAGACCTTGTTTTCTCACTGAGGTTAAATTCTACATTTTTCTTTGCTAACTCAGGTTTTATTAGCTTTGAAATATTTTAGATTAAGCTTTGCCTCAGGCATGTGGTAAGCAAGGTGATTTACCTTCCTTTATTTGTCATTGAAGCAGTGGAGGGAAATAATGTATGATCTAGAAGTTATCTTGCTGCTTAATAACTTGGCAAGGTTATGCAATATGCAAATTATCCAAAAGTAGACAAGTTTTTCCAAGCAGCTGTAATATATATATATATATATTTCTTTACCTTTTTTTCTTATTTATTTTCCATTCAGGAATTCAAACTTCTGAAAGGTCTTTATTCCAAGGTCTACAATGATGCAAGTTAAATTATTTCCCTAGGTTAGCTGCAGCATCTCTGTTCAGAGGACCAGTCTCGGCTCTTCTCAGAACTTCTTTAGTCTTGAGAAGCCTCTCGAGTACCTTCTTTTCCGACTCTTTCATCCAAGATTTGGCTTTTAAAACAGAAATGAAATAACCTGTATTCAGTGATCATTTCTCCATTTCTTAACGATTTTCCTTAGAGATATATTCTGTCTATTAGAAAACAAACTTCCGTCTCCTGACATCTGATAAAAAGAGATTTGGTTTTCAATTGCTTCTATGCAGTCTGAGTTTTAATGTGTTAACAATACATGGTGTCTGATTGTTTGGGTTTGTTTGGTTGGTTTTTTTCTTTTGATCCAGGTAACCTAGACTCTTTTAGGTGAAGTTCATGATACTGTAGTTTCACCTTGAGACATTGGGAAGGTTTCAGAGTCCTCCAATATTTTCCAAGTAAGTAAAGAAACTTAGATTCACGACACCTCTACCCTGTAAGATCCGTTGTAGGAAGTCCTGCTGTAAAAATACAAGTTTGATGGGAGCTGTTGTATTACTTCCATGACTTTCTCACACAACAGCCTCTGCTCTTATTTCTTTCTGACATCTCAGACAAAGCATACTTAAAGTGGCAGCAAAATGATTCCCTAGTAATTTAAAAATAGACTCTATTCATATTGGAGAATCTTCCTTAGACTTATTCTATCATGAATTTTTTTTTTTTTTTTGTTGAAAAAGCTGTTCCTCAGGGCTTGTTGAAGGGAAATTCTCTCACGAAAGCAAGGCATGTCGCACAGGACATGCGAAAGACTCTAGAAACACTTGTATGAACAAACATTTTCAGGGAGAGAGTGCCATACCTCTGTGCTACTCTTTAGCAATTTGTGGGGAAATGTTTCAGTAAATAAAGACATTTTCTCAGTGGTCATTGAAGTCCCACAACCCAGAACTAATGAAATGCTCCATTAATTTATGCAGGGAATGAAGTAAGGTTAAAAAACTATGGAAAAGTAACGATTTGACAAAGATGTGAATACTAGGTTCTTTTCAGCAATGTGCTGGCACAGTGCTGGGTGGATATACAGCAAAGAAAGCTTTTTTTGCATGCTGTGTATTTGATGCTAAGAGAGCAAAAGGTCTTCAAGAGGAGCAGTGCCATTTCTGATCATTGTAAACAATTTATGGTGAAACCGAACAAGGAGGTGAATAGGTTGCCTTCCAGCCATCCTGCAAGTACTAACAATTATTCTGTTTCCAATCCCAGATTTCCCATAAATCTTTCCACTCTCTTACCATATAAGCATCAAATCAATTACTCACATTACATAAAATTAGCCTCAGCACGGAATCAACCTAGTTAATTTTAGCTTTTTATCCTTAAGATTTTGACTCTTAAATAATAGTAAGTGATCAAAATAATAATAAGTGATCAAATTATAATGTACTGAATATTTTGTATGTCAGTGTATCCTCTGAGTCTGTCCTGGTGATATTTTAATTAAGAAATCATCATAATTTATTAGTTGAATAGCCAAGATGTTGCTAACAGTTCTTTAGAACCTTTAAAAGGCCCTGTCAGCTTGTGGGAACACAGGTATCGGATGAGCTTTCTTTTGAGGAAACCTGGAAGTTTAACTACTAAACCTGATCAAAACAGTTTTTCTAGAAGATTTTATGAAATATCACATTTTTAGGCTGAAAGGTACATCAGAATGTCCCTCATGCACCCATGCTCCAAGAAGAGCCAGCTGTGAAGTCAGACCAGGTTGCTCGGGACTTTGCCCAGATGGGCCTTGGAACCCTTCAATGACTGGAGCCTGCCACACCTAGGGAGCCTATCTCTGCCTGCTCCCTGCCCTGCCTATCCTCATGGAGAAAGATTTCAGCACCCAGACTGAACCCCTCTCACTTGAGTTCATGTCTGGTGTACCCTGCCCTGCTACACACAGCTCTGAAAGCCCTACATCCCCTTCCAGTAGGCACTGGGGTGGCTGTGATGTCCCCCCTGAAGTTGTCTTTGCACCAGGCTGGACCAGACCCATTGCCTCAGGCTCTGGGACAGTGCTCACAGGACTCCCTCAAGCCCTGAGAGTTATGGGGATGAACTCACTTCAGGTTATTGGTGTCTTTCCTGTGCTGGAGGTCATTAAACAGCATCCAGATGTGGTCTGACAAGAGTGCTGGGCAGAGGTGACAAGTTCTGCCCTGAGCTCTTGGCAGCATTCCTGCTGACACAGCCCTGGATGACACTGGCCATCTTCAATGCCAGGGTTCACTGCTGGCTCCTGCCCAGCTCCCAGAGTCCCAGTGTCAAAAGCCTGGCTGAAGTACATAAAAGACCTTCCTGGTGCTCTCTTTGTCCACAGATGTAGCCATTTTAGCACATAAGGCAGTCAGGTAAGATTTGCATGATTTATGCCTGGCAAATCCATCTAGATCATTCCCAATTATCCTGTCCTTCTTGTGTCAAATCAGTAGCTCTGCCAAACCAGAAGAAGGTAGGAGAACAGAGAAAGCAAATTCTGGCTTTTGTTAAAATGGTTAAATTCTGGTTTAGAAAAGTGAGATGCAGCTGAAAGCTTTGTTCTATTGATGTGAAAGGAAAAATTTCTGCTGAGGGTCAGGCAGCCCAAGGACTCAAAATGACAACTTTTTACAAAGTCACCCCAAATGCTGAGGAGGAAATTTTTTTCTGACTGTGCTCTTTTTTCTGAAAAACAGTACCCTGCCAAATACTGTTTTAACTAAAATGCTCAAAATGCCGCTGTTCCACTAAGAAGCAAAGAAACTTCTGAAAACTTCAGAAGTTGTCCAGAAAAACAATTTGTGCTCTTGGTTCAGTTCCTGTGAATGCTAAATGGATTTGGTGTCATGGCAGCTAGCAGAAGAAACTATGACACAAGGCAGCAGTCACATAAAGTAACATTGACTTAAAAGGAGCCTGGAGCAGCATCGATTATTAGAAGTAGATATTCCTCTACACATGTGCTTCAAACAGGTTCCTGCTGAAGAGATCACAGATGCTTTTATATCTGCTTTAGCTGGGGGGACAGCACACTTCCTTGCTGGTTTATATAATCTTTCTCTCTTTTTAAGCTGCAAATTTCTCCAAAGAACTGAGGAGCAGAAAGGTATTTGGTCAATGTATACTGAAGCTGTAGTAATGAGAAGGAAGGGATGTGAAAAGAAAAAATCTTGTCAAATATCTATTTTCAAGAGAGTGGTCATTAAAAAGTGATTTCATTTTAAAAACCCAAACACTTTTCACCAAAACCCCCAAACTACACCACTGCATAACAGATATAAGGAAATGATGAAGTGGCTTTGGCTGCCTGAGTTAAATAGCAAGATGTAGAAAAGAATAACTGTATAGTGGTAATTGACTCGGGCAAAAAAGCAGTGCTTGTCGACACAAATTATAAACATGAATAGAATTCAAGTTTTATTGTCATTTAAGTTCTGTGGATCAGTGAAGCTCTTTGAAGACCTGCTGCGTGTTTCCTGGAAATAGGTCAATACTCATTATTCAACATTTTTTAAAATGAGAAATACTAAGGAAATAATTTCAGGGATTTCATATATAAAATTAATATGCACAACTATGTAGATGCACACAAAAGCTTTGGGTGTTTTAGTCACTGCTTGGATTGCATGGTTTAGAAAATCTTACAAACTGACAATAGAATTTTGGATAATGGCTGTTCCCTAAATACTTTACCTTGATGATATATGATGGTATTTAAAAACGTAATTTAAAAGCAATTTTTGGGATGCCCATCCATGAAGGATTTAAAACACTGCATGAAAATCCCACATTTAAAAAGAGAAAATAAAATTACCTGAAATGTACAGTCTTATTACCTTTTAATATGTAAAATAGTTTTGTGAATTTATTTTGGATCATTATCTCTTTGATTTGTCCTGTTCGTGCAAGTACATTTTCATTATTATACACTTAATACTGTGAAACATTTTACGGCATGTAACAAGATTTTAACATTTCACAGTCTTTCCAAACACAAAATAAGTTAGATAAAGGACCATTCTGCCTAAAATGAAATTGCTTAACAAATCTTTAGTGGCCTGAGTTTCAAAGTGACGAGCTACAGACCAGTTACTCTGTCCACTTGACATAGTGCTGGTGGAAAAGGGCAAAATCATTCAGATCAGCTTGTCTGCCCTGCCCTACACACGTGCATGCCTTAGTGAGAACAGTAGGAGATGCACTGTTAAATATATTTTAGAGTTCAGACTGCCAGGAAATCAAGCTATAGAAGTGTAAATGAAGTGATTTAAAACATCAAATGATGTACTAAGAAATTGACCTGTACATGAAGCCTGGTCTTTAATCTTTTCTGCTCTTTTTTTGAAATGAGACCTTGTGTTCTATAAAAGCAATAGGGTTCTATTAGACTCTTAATAGGTTTCCATCAATATGATTTGAATAAAACCGGTCTGTGCTAGCAAAGCAGATAATTTCCCCGTTTCCTTAAAAAAGTAATAAATCCAAAGGAAGTGAATAAACAAACAAACTCCCTAATCCTCTTTTGCATATTTTTGGAACACAGGTTTTTCTTTTAGAAGGGTTTTTAAAGTGTGTAAGGGGTCTGGACTGTATGGCAAGTTGTGGTCTCTTGTGTTTTAAATCCAGCTTTTCCCACAAAGAAATACGCTAACAGTGTGAATACCTCCAGCTGTACAGCTGTTTGGTAACAGATTTTTATCTATAGAGAATTACACCTTGTATTCAGCTGCTGTGCAAAGCGGGAGACTCCATAGTGCTTCAACGCATGGGCTAGAGCTGAGAACTTTAACACTGCTATACAGGAAGAATAAGTAAGCTATGCTTGCTTTATGCATGTGCACAGCCAATTTCCTCTTCTTTCCCTGTTCTGTCACACTTCCGTCAACTTTGGAAAATCAGGTCAATATACACTCATGAAATCATGTAGGAGACCATGAAGATGATATCTGGCTTTTGCTGTGCTTGTTATACCTGAGTATAATGGAAGTATAATTAATCTTCTCATGAAAAAAAAGCAAAAGCATCTTGATGGCTTTCATCAGTCCTCAGAGCACACTGTTACCTCAGTTTTCTTTTTAACAGATGTTCATGCATGTGTATGATTTATTACATTGCAAATAAGCAATTTAAAATATTTGATCTAACTTGATGCTAGGAAATTATGTTTATTGGTGGGAGGGAGAAAAAGAGAAATGTGAAGGTGTTCTGGCTTGCCCTGCCGAGCCAATGGAAACATTAGGAAGAGTCAGGAACAGCAACTGGCAGGAAACAACGTACTTAGAATCATAGATTCAAAGAACCATTAAGGCTGGAAAAGAACTCCACGATCATCAAGTTCAAGCTTTGACCAAACACCACCAGGCCAATTAAACCTACATGCACTTGAACATTTCTAGGAATGGTGACTTCATCACCTCCCTGAGCAGCCTATTCCAGTGTTTAACAACCCTTTCAGTGAAGAAATTCTACCTGGTTTTCGACCTGAACCTCCCCTGGCTCAGCTTGAGGCTATGCCCCCTTTTCCTGTCGCTGGTTTCCTGGGAGAAGAGGATGAACCCCAAAGCAGTGCCCGTGACTGCCAAGGAATTAAACAGGTCCTGTTGCTCAGCCAGGACCAATGCTTGGCCCTGCTCTTCTTTGCCTATGTGAACAGGCACCCAGATCCTCCTATCGCATGGGAAGCTTGAGATGTCGTAGGTGAACACCACCGAATAACTAAAAGTTACCATGAAACTCTATACACTCTCTAGAAATATGAATACATACCTCATATTCCTTTCTCCCCTTATGCTCTGAACAAGTTTTTTATTTTACTCAAGTTTCATGATTTTAACCTCTCACATAAAGTTTTAAGAAATAACTTTGCTTTATACACTAAATTGCTTCCAACTTCTTGCAACAAAAATTGCAGTTTCTACTGGCTAACCAAGTTTGACTTGACTCAGGCTAAACTCTAAAAAAATAGAAATAATAGTAAATAACTAATAAATTAGTAAGTCATCACACAAAGTCTTGACCTTCATGATAAGATTTTTCTAATGAGTGTCATAGTAAGTATTATAATAATAAAAAAGGAGCCTGAATATTTGCCTTCATTTTAATCAGACAGCAGCTGAGAAATTATTGTAATGGAATCAAGATGGTTTGGTCTCTCAAGGTCCTCATTTCCCTTCATATCTTCTCAAAATCACTCCTTAAGTCCCTTATGCCAGAGAAAATAATCATATATTCACTATATAATTAGAAAATTTCAGACCTCATTTGGTTGTATAAAGCATAGTAATTAGCTAAGTAAAGGATATTTCTTTTCTACTGTTTTGGTTGTTTTCTTTATGTGCTGCCCAAATTTTACTGAAAAGCTCCAATATGCTTTGAAAAATTATAGACCCTTTGATTTCAGAAAATGTTTAGAAATAGGAAAAAAGACATGTCCAGATATGTGCACAAAAGAAAGAACTATTATGAATCTTTGAAGAATCGCTAGAAGGTTTTATTAGTACATTTGAGATTATTCTGTCTTGTCCTATTCTTGTTATTTTCTTCATAGATAACCTATCCTTTTGATGGCAATGTAATTGAAAAATGCTGAAAGGTGAGAATATGTGGAGTATTCACCTTTGTATATTTATCAACTGGCTAAATCTAAAAAATATTTTGTGAATGATTCCATGTTTATTTCTTTAGAAGCTCTTTGATAGAAGGTCAAATGCACAAGCTTCCATGGCCAACCTTCATCTCAGTGCAGATGAGTGAGTTCAGTGCCATTCAGTAATGACTCCTACACAAAAAAAACCCAACAAAAATCCAAAGAAACCAAATTAGATTACCTTAGTAAGAGAGTGTGCAGCTTAATATTAGTACTTTATACATATACATAAGCAAACACACTTCTTAGTTGTATTTGCAGTTATAGTACAGATAAAAAATAGGCATTTTCTAATTGAGAGAAGACACCTGGTTTTGAGTTACATGGCTGGTAGGCCTACAAGCTGAATCAGTAGAAACCTAAAAATCATTGGCTTGAAAAGAAAGTGGAATAAGTAACTCTTAATATATGTCTGGTGTGTGACTCATAATCCAGTGTTTTCAGTATCTGTCTTAACCAGCTCCTCCGTTTCTAGATAAATGAATCTATTAGTGTGAAATAGTAGAACAGAGTATTTAATATTTAAATACTGAAACCAAGTTTTCTATGGCTAACTGAGCACAATGTCCACAAGGGAGTAAAAAAATCCAGCAGTTGTTTCTATAAATGACAAATATACTTGCACTACTACCTGCTAAGGGCTAACGGAGGGAAGTGAAATAAATGGTATTTATGTAGGCCATATACAGTGACAATTGTAGCATAAAGTTAACTCTGACCTAACTCTACATTTATTTCACAGTTGAAGCTGGCTAAGTTTCCTGCACTGAGAGATAACTTGCACATTAAAGCATGCAATCAGTAGTTTAAAATTATAAAAATAAATAAACAAAATTATATAATGAAGAAAAGTGTATTTATATTCAGTAATTATTCCCAGCAATCCAGGCAAAGTTGAACTCTCTTAAAGTATAAAATGTAGCTTGACGTGCGCTGGCCAGGTGGCGAAAGGAGCGGCGCAGGAGACCGGCCGGTGCCTCCAGAGGGTCAATGCCTCGGAGCCCGTGCCCAGTCCCAGCTACCAACTCAGCAGCAGGAAGCTCGCCCGGCAGGCAGGGCGTAGCCGCAGCACCGAGACTAAAGGGAGAGGGAGAGCTTTTGCTTGCCGTTCCAGTGGTGTTTATTGAAGGATGGGGAAAGCAGCAGGGAACACACACCAAAGAAAGGCAATGGCAAAAGCCCCCTTAGGGGTTTTGACATGGGTTTTTATACAAAGATAACTTTGGGTGGAGTGAACACAGGGAACCAATCATAGGGAAGAATAGGGGAGGAACAAGGGGTACAACAACCAATAAAATGCAGCTAGGGGAGGGTACAATAAATTGACATGAACTGGGACCAATGGGGCATCGAATAACAGAGAACTTTCCAGAAAACATGCATATTCAACAAGGGAACTGAATATTCATAAACTAATTATAATAGAACAGGGAGGGGGAAATTCATAATTGACAACTTGGCTAAAAGATGGGGGATAGGGCCTACGCCCTAACCCACCATTGGGTGGTGGTCTCCTTCTTATCACAGTCTTTAGCAGCTTCCACTGCTGCTACCACCGCCACAGTAGTTCACAGTTGGTGGTAAGGCTTGGGAGACCTAGATCTTTGTGAAAGAGGAGACGTGTTTTTCTTTGGAAGATACATTAAAGTTGCACTGAGGCAAAGGTGGTCTGTAGATTGGAAAATACCCCAAACATAAACTTTTATCTATATTTTTTCATTTTTGCCGCCACTTCAATTCCTCACGTAGTCCTTTTTCCATAGCTGTTTAAAATGTGAGCAGCATTCTTTTTAAAAGTTTTTGTATCTCTTGCTAAGTCTCTGCCCAACAACTCTTCTATAGATGACAAATTCCTCATGGTTAGAAGTCTTTTTCCTTTAGTCTGGTAAGTACATTCTCAGACTTAATACATCTGTGTTGCTGCTTTTGCTACCAACTATAGTCTTGTTGTTTTATAATTTAGAGGCATTCCATCATGAGCTTTCAATTTTCCTTATTTTGGTGACTTTCAAGGTGTCTAGCTATTTTTGATTCAGAATAATGTGGTTGCATTGCCATCTTTTGTTTAGAACTTAGTTCCTCATCCAGCCTGAAAGACCCTTAGACGTCTAGGTGGTAACCGAATAAATGTCTACTGATTACATGTCAGATTCCGTCCCAAGAGAAAGCCTCTGAAATGGGAAACCTGGGCAGGTTGTCTTGATTAATGCCTTTAGTTTTGTAGGCAAAATGTTTCAATCCTGTTCTATGTACCAGATGTGCATAAAATTGTGACTGAATAATTTTTTAAATTCCTCTAAACTCCCCTTTATTTGCTACCATTTTTAAAGGCTGGGTGACATCTCTTTTTTCTTAGCGTGTACTTAATTGAATATAAATAAACCATGAATGGCCTCACTCCATATCTGTAAATGCATGCTGAAAACCAAATGCAAGAAATAGATTTTGTTAATGCAGGAAACATAAATGCTGTAAAATTAATTTTAGCAGCTAAGTGTTCATTTTCAATAACCTCTGTTTCATAATTCCGTAATAATTATCTAAATAATGTCCCTGGTTATTTGGTGATTAGTACTTTTTAATGATGAAAAGATTCATTCATTAAAAAGAAATGCGTGTTTTTCCTTATGGCATGGTTCTTTTCCCTTCCTTGATTAGAATGGATAGAAAGAATAAGAAAATTTAGACAAGTACAGTGCTATTCAGCAGAACAGACAAATGTTCATGGTCTCCCATTAACTGCTTCTCTTCCCTCACGTCTTTTTTACAACTGAAGGAAAAACCCTCTGCCCTAAGTCTGTCTAAAATGCAGAAATACATGCTAAAATACTATTTGGCTTTAGCTGTGGTCCCAGTCTACATCTCCGTATTTGGAGTGAATGTAGAACCTTTCTATCTCAATGGGTTTTGGGGAAGTTTCATCTCAAATAGTGAGTGGAGTATGGAATCTGTGCTACTTACTCTATCTCAGGTCACTGTGACACAGAGAGAGTTTGAACAGCAGATTACAGCTTAATGAATCAGCTCATAGGTAACATTTGTATGATTTTTGATCCCAAACTTCCTTGGTTTAGTTCTGGAAAGAGGAAGTTCAAGTGGACATGAACGTGTGTCCTTGTTGGTTTAAATTTTTAAAAGCTGGGAGTTTTACAGTGTCTCCCTTGCTTCTTATTTTTGCAATACCAGATCACTATCATTTTCTAGTTCCAGGAACAGGGTCCAACAAGCTCCTGCTAAGGAGTGATCTCCTACTTCAGGTGCTAAAACCACACACAATTGGACCTTTCGTCCTGCAGGTTGAGCATGACTATACAGTAGAGAAGGCTCTTAACCTTAAAGCATTAAGCACAAATTTATTTGTAATCTAAATTACAGTTTCAGAAGACAAGCAAATGGTGTGACTAAATGTAAACCCAGAAAACAAAACTCCTTTGATTTGAAATTAGAGTTTTGCAAGCAGCTGTACACCAAAATAAATAACATGAAATATTGAAATCATATTTATTAACAGAAATATCAATATTCATCATGATACCAGTCTTAAATCATTAATTCAGTACCACTGTAACTCCCAACTGTGTTACTACATTTTATTAACCATATAACCATTTACCCACTAACCATTTAACCATTAGATACTTACTTTTACCAAGTCTTCAGCTTCTAAATAAACTCTCAGCCCCCCAGGTATCATATATCTGGGATTTTGTATATCATAGATAAAAATACGGTCATATGTTCCTTAAGCTGCAGCAAACATCACCCAATTTGTAACAAGAAAACTTCCCTGCCTCATTAATTAAAAGAAGCCTTATTTTTTTTGTACACTTTATGTTACCAAACTCGGAAATATTTTTTAAAGAGTTATTGTCAAAAAATATGTATGTGTCTTTACCTGAATTTTTAAATAAATTCAGAGTTAATGCTAAGTAGATGACCAATTTTTAATTGAGTAACTAAAACATAATTAAGGAATACAAGGAAACTGGAACTTTTTTCACTAATGTTTGTTGTAAAAAGCTACTATATTTTCCACAAAATTGCATTGGGTAACTGCAGAGAAAATGCTTAATTTCATTTTATTGCCTCTTAAAATATTTTTGCAAGATAAAAAATATCTGATCCCAAAAAATTTTGTTTTGTTATTTCAAATGGAAAAATTTTGTGGAGATGTAATTAAATATTTCATTTTGAACAAAGATACCATAAAGTGGTTTTAACACTTTCAGAATTTCTTTTAGTTCCTCCTTTTTATGACTGAATCCTCTGCAGTTGTTTTTGTGAATTAATGCTAAAAATGTTTGATATTTGGCATTAGATAGATAACTTGTCTCTAAAGCACAGAGCTTGTACTTAAGACACCTGTTCTAGGGTTTTTTTTTGCATTTTTCCTATCCAAAAGTCACACTTTCTGCGCAGCCACTTCAGGTCCAGAGAAGTTTTTGTACACCCCAGTCATTTATTGTGTTTCTGCTGTTCAACAAATACCCTGCTTTCATTGAGTTGTTTTCCTAAAATCTTAGAAAGAATGTTATATAGACAAGAAATCTGGGTTCACCTCTGCTGCTAGATGTAGTACATCATAGATAATTCTTCTACCTAGAAATTGGATTTAAACTGACACTAGTGGGATGTGCTTTTTACGAAACTCCAGCTGCTCCTTGATACGTATGGGAAAAGGTTACTTCATGCTTAGATGTTTCTGAAAATACATTGGGGAGGTAGGATTATTTGCTTACTATACTTAGAACAAAAAAGTCTGCTGCCTTCCCATCCACTAACAGACACATCTCTATTCTTTCTTTCAGGAGAAATGAGGGTAGGCTCAGATATAGCCAAGTCAGTACACTGCATTTTGTCAAATAATTTTGTTAATGTATGAAATGGAAAAAAATATGGAAGGAAAGAGGTCAGCATAGTTCACATAAATACAAGTTGGTGAATTAAAAACTTATTTTCTTGTCTTCCTGACTGCTTTTTGAAATCTCACTACCATCCTGCATATTCCTGATGCCTCTGGATTTTGGACTGGATTATGTGTTTGTTTCATGAAGAGAAGACAGAAGAATAACCAGTGCAACTTCCTCTGTCTGTCTCCTTTCTCTAAAGGGCATGAGCTATCAGGGGTAGGCATAAGCTACTTGTTATCTGAGTTCAGCAGCAGGTCAGTTCTTTTCTCAATAGGTTTCACTACAGCCAGAATCAGCTATGACAGTTTGGGGTGGGTTTTTTTTGTTTTGTTTCCTTTTGCAAGAGGAGAAAGCAAAGAAACCTAAAAATACAATTGAGGCTAAACAAGGGGATGAGAGCCAAGGGACTGGTTCTGAAAAATGGCATATTGGCCAAAGTTTGTACCATATTGTGGAAATATTTTCTACAGAAGTGGAGTGTTTTGACAACAATACTGATTGTATGAGTATTCTGAAGGATTTCAAATATTCTTGTCATACTCCAAAACAAGTTCAAACTCACTGACAATATCTTTAAGACTTATACCATCCTATCTACTACAACAAATTCTAATTAACCCATGTTTACTATTCTAAACTACTTTCTCAAGGAAGCAAGATATATTTCTTAATTACATATATATGTGTGTGTGTATGTATATGTATATATGTATATATATGACATATGTTATATATTAAATATAATATAATGTATGTGGAGAGTTTATATACATGTATATAAAAAGATTCATATTTTTTCATGTCCATATTTTAGGAAGGAAACTACCCTCTCCTGGCATTTTTTGTGAGCTTGCATCCTGGAACTCTTTTCTTCCTGTTCATTTATGTTCGTCACTGTGTTTTCTCCCATCAGTCATAGAAAAGATCATACAGCACTTCTCACAGGGTTTTCTCCCTGCAGTCACAGAAAATATCATACACTTCTCACTGGGTTTTCTCCCTGCAGTCATAGAAAAGATCATACAACACTCCCTCCATGTCTACTGATGCAAAATCAAACATAACATTCACTCACTTGTTCTCTTCCTGTTATCCCTCCTGCTGACATTTTAGAAGGTTGTCTTGTTTCTCCTCCCCTAACATTTACCCTTCTTTCACTTTTTTTTTTTTTAATGGTTTTGCTTTTAATACCCAACTATCTTTAAAATTTAGGGAGGGAACAACTTCACTGCAGTTAATGAGACCCCCAAACTAATTCTATTAATGTTGCTTTATTGTCTGGGGTCAGCATTTCTTGTCCTTAAACTCTGGGCTTGTTTCTCTCATGTTCAGAAACGCATGAGAAGGACCTCTAGCTTTCTGCTGTTCTTCTAGAGGTTGATAGTGCCATAGATTACACTGGGAAGGAAAATGGGAGAAGGACCAAGAGTTAAGCATTTTTCTTGCATCTGGCTACCACCAGAAGTTTCTATAACCAGTGCAAGTCATAAACTTGCAAGTAGCGATGTAGCTTGTCACGGTATCAGTCCTGGGAAAACTGGATTTTCTAGCTGTTATGAGAAAGCAAATAATATAATGTGAGCATTTTTCATTGAAAAATGAATTGTTTCTAAGGAGGTTTTCAGCATTTCTTATGTCTAATATGTATACAGTTTAATTATCCATGGTGAATTTGGGGTGGGGGTGGTGTTTGTGTTTTTTGGTTGGTTGGTTGGTTTTATTTTTTATGTTGTTTGTTTTTTATTTTGTTTGTTTTGTTGGTTTTTTTTGGTTGAATTTCTTTATAGCAAGCCCAGAAAGTGGCAAAGTGTAAAAGAAAAGTATTAGCTTGTATAAATGTGGGATAAGTACATGTGCCGATTAATTCTCTTCACAGTAGCTTGCATGGTGCCATGTTTTGGATTTGTGCTGAAAACAGGGTGTTTTAGACATTGATAAGCAGTGCTTGCATAAGCCAAGACCCTTTCTGCTTTTTACTCCACCCCTCCAGCAAGTAGGCTGAGGGTGCGCAAGAAGTTGGGAGAGGACAGTAAATCATTTGGATAAATAAAGAATACCTCACTAATATCACACATCTTACGATAAGATCAAATCTTTTTTAATTCTTGTATTGAGATAGAACTAGACTGAGTTAGAAGTATTTCTTAAACTTTATGTGCCCATAATTTTTAAATTTATAGCTTGGATGTATTTTTATGGCCATTAATTACAGTCAGATTTGGTAACCTTTATCCATATTGATGGAACCTTTGCCTGAGTGGTAACTACTCAACTGAGAGGTGATTAAATACATATAATATAATTTTAAATGGCCAAGATACTTTTAAAATCCAAGAAAACAAAGCCAAAATCTATTCAATGGAAATGAGGTTGCTTTAGAGAGAGTGGTGTGCTAGCTCAATTAATGTCAGCAAGAGTTTTGTCATATCAAGGATTCCAGACTAGATTTTCAGGCTTTAGGTCTTCATGGATGCAAAATAGAAGTGGGATGGGTTTTTTTTTTCTGTTTGTTTGCTGTAATAACTATGTTGCATTGGTATGCCCTATAATTATATTGCACAAATACAAATAGCTTGTTTAGGAATGTGTACTGATGCATAAAATTTGGAAGTTGGTTGCAATATAATCTGTTCCATGAGGTAAAAGAAAAATTAACTTTATGGATATTGTTTGTGCCAATAGAAAAACAAGAAGCAGTCTTTTAAATATATGTTCCGTTGTCCTGTTTCTTTCTCTTAAAACATTGTATTTGTCTAATTCTGTGACAGAAGAAAACAATTTGCTATTGCTATACCATTACTTCTTAAAAGGTTCATTTTAAGACATTTTATGAAACAATTTTGATATTAGTCTGGCTAGATGGGATCTGATCATGACACTTGGAGTGGGAACAGTGTTGAAAAAGTGATTCCCTTGGCCCTCTGTGCTCATTAAAGAGAAAACCCCACAGGGCAGTGGAAAATTGGTCCACAAAGAGCATTACATACTTGAACATGTGGCTTACACAGAATACTGGCAGTTCATCATTGTTAGAAGCAACCTGTATTCATAGACCAGTCTATTCTCTAGAATAACTGTCTTTGTTTTTTTAGAAGCTGAGGGAAGGGAAGCTAGAAAGTTTTCACCACTGGAGCTTTTACATATCAACTGTCATAAAAAAATACAGGAGGAGGGACAATGAGGTTCACAGCCGATGATTTTGCCTTTTCTTTATTTTGATGGTCATTGATAGCTATTCAATGCTCGTGTTGCCATCATGGAAACTCAATGACTTCCTCAAAAATTGAAAAAAAATTTCTGTCCATTCACAAAGGTCTGCTGGTATAATGCACATGTGAAAACAACATAAATCTTAGTATCTCCTCAGATTAAATAAATTTCTGCCAAGAAGCTGCATTCAACCCAGCAGAAGCATTTCCTGCAACAAATCCAAAACCTAAAAACCAAGAAGTTCAGTTTGCTGACAAGATGAATAATACTGTTGTCTTTCAGACTGATAGCTACTTCACAACCTTAATTTGACCAAATATATTTTCTTACCAAAAAAATCCCAACAAAAACCCAAACAAAGGTGCTGCTTATTTTGCCAGATCATCATATTCAATGAGAAGACACTTCAGACCATGTTCTAGGGATACCACTGGCGTACCAGTGGTGGTTAGGTACACAGGAAAGAAAATATAATGTCCTGAAAACTACATAAATTGTTATATAATAAAAAATACTGTTTAAAAAGAAATAAATAAAGCATATAAAAAAGGCACGCTGTCATTATGAATGGGTATTCAGATGTGGAAATAATGGCTGTTGCGTAAAAGGAATTTGTATGTTTTATTAAGGCATGCAAGTGCAGTTATTAGTGATGGTCATTGCTATTAGTGACTCTCAATGGGATTTAAAAATTAAGGAATTTAAGGTTAGATTTATCCTTTCTTCTCATTTTAATAGCAGCCATGGAGATGGCACAATATAGAATAAAAAACGCACAATGAAGAAGGCAGACTACAGCTTGAGCTTTTATTTCTTGCTAGCCAATAGAAAAATGACAAAGTGATCTGGCATGTAGACCATTTATAATTATAAGGTAGTTAAAAGTGGGGAAATTGTCAGTAACTGCAAGCATTTGGACAAAACCCCTGCAATTTGAGTTAATTATCTCTCCAGAGTTCTTGCTCTGAGCAAAACACATGTGTTTATGTAGTACTATTGTATTAGGACTTTATTTATGCTTGGTTTTTACATAGCCTTATTAAAAATAAAAATAGAGATCCGGAAACAGTGTTTGAAAAGTTTGTTAAAATAGATCAACTGTCATTAAATAGACATTGGAATGCAAAGCATTTCTAGCAGTCTGTTTTCAAGTAGCAAGGGCAAAATGCAGAATTGAGAAGGAGGTGGAATGATGTGTGTTTAATAATCCTGACTGCATCCTAAAGCAGTGCGAGGGCATGTAGCTCTGCTGAACCCAGCGGAGCTTTGCCTGCCTTATGCAACTATGTTTCTAGATATTTATGGTTTAAGTCAGTGCTACTGTCTCACTTTGCTTTGTTTTGGATTTTTTCCCCGCTCTTTGAAAAACTGACTTGTTTCTAAAACTGTGGAACACTCAGGAGCTTTGTATCTTTCAGTTATTCAACATTCATTGTTGAATACAATGAAATGCTATGTATTCAGAAAATGGAATCAAATTTGAGGAAACACTTGTCTTACTGTAAATATAAGTAAGCAGACTTAAATATTTCATGCAATGGTGATAAAATCCAGAATTACTAATTCCCTGTTTGAGCTAAGGTAGAAAAAATTTTTAAAGCACTCATCAAACTTTAAAAATAAAGTTCAGTAAAAACTCTGTTAAGTGAGTGTTTGTGAATCTAGCATCTATCCATGATTGAAAAGATGTTGTCCTCTCTTATGTATGGGAACACTGCTATTTTGATGAACTGTAAACTGTAATTATAATCAATGTGCACCAAGTATAACTAGAAAGTATAAAATTAAATCATAAAAATACAACTTTCTAAAAGATTTCTAGCTATATTTTATGATCATAAATGATGGTGTCCTAATCTAGAAGCACGCAGAAAATAACATACTCCTGCTCGGCATAAACAGGCAAGTAAAAAGCCCTAGGTAGAAGAGCAAACTTTTTTTTTAAATTTTATTTTTCATACTTTAAACACAAAAGAAGTAGCAATTACAGAAAAAGTGAGCTGAGAGGTATTTTTGCCTTTTTACCTATTGCCCTTCAATACTTTCTCCTCTGAATCCTGTGCAGTGAGGTGATCAGGAAGTCTGCTGCCACTGTCCTGACCTATGGATCCATTGCTATTGCACCACATTGGTTGCTAATGGAGATACAGTCTGCCAAGTCAACATCCAGAGGAAAGGCTTCAGCAAGACCAGCTGGAATGACTCAAGGATAAAGATGAATCTTTTATTTATCTGAGGCTGTAGCAGCATCTGAACTCCAGGCCAGAGACCAGGCTATTCTAAGGGCACAAGCAAAAAGCACTCTTCCCCTAACAAACAGAAAAATCCTTATGTGTATGTCAAAGATAAGTCAATGCCATGTTTTAAACTTATTTAAAGTAAGATAGAAAGCAAATTTTTCAGAAAAAAAAATTCTTGCATTATGGAAGTCTTTTGGAATAGGGGATGTTTCTCCTTGCTTTGCAATGGGAACAGTCTATCCCTGCCCCATAGCAGGGAGCCCTGCCTGTTGCAGGACAGAGAATGTAGCTGCATGGATGAGCACTTGGGTCCCAGGCAGATAAATTCCTTTGTGTATTGATGTAACATGCCAAGGAAGGTATTTGGATGGAGGCAATTCTATTTCTGTTTCGCTCTGATCCCAAAAGTGCCTACATATATATATATACGTATATATACATACATATGTATATATGTATATATATGTGTGTGTGTGTGTGTGTATCTTGTATAGTTAAATGTTGCTTGACTTTTGCCATCATGGATATCTTTTCCAACCTGTAGCATCTTGGATTTTCCATTTTGCCCTTGCATGACTTCTTTCTTTCCTTACCATCTGCTGAGATCTGCTTAGGCTATTCTGGCTGAACTTTCAATAATGTAGTATTTCATTACCATGGCATTTCTCAAGCAATTAAGTCCTGTGTTTCTTTTCCTAAATCAATGTGCTCAAACTGGTGGGACTCTGCAGTTCTGAATGAATGACTTGTTAATGGAGGTGTTTTCTACAGGACAAATAATAAGGCAAATTGAAATCATGCTTATGTTGCTCAGTTTAGTCTTCTTATAAGGGAGAAAGGGCTGATCAGACCCTTCTGATCAGACGTTTCCTCATGTAAGTTGTGAGTGGTCTGGATTGCCATTATGCCTGATTTTATATACACACCTGGGCTACTTCACCAGGCCTTCTACAACTTTGCTTAGAGACAGCAAGAAATGACTTTTTGTATCTATTGGGTTCAACCCAGACAACTTCCTTTGTTTTTTTGGGAATTGAAGACTTTAAGTAAAATTAAACAGCAAAAAAATTAAGCGAACATTCTCTCAAGAGGAAAGTAAGGTAGGAAAAGTTGAAGATTTTTTAGCTCAGAACAGTTCAGTCTCAAGTGATTGATTGTATTTGCACAGTTTCTTTGGGATGGGGGAAAGTATTTGTCATGTGCAGAAAAGAGAGCAGTGCAACTGTTCTGACCTTTACTGTACTAAGTATAACTGAAGAGAGCTGAAACTGTGCTCAAGCTCAAATGGTGAAATCCATACTGATGTGGGTTTCCTCCTCAATGTCTGCCTGTTAGGACTGTGAGAACCCACCAGTTTATCTTAGGCTGCGTAGGTGTGTGAATAAGTGTTCTCTAAAGCTGGACAAAACAAGGCTTTCGAACTAGAAGGGAGGTGCAGAAGAAACACAGGGTGCCAAACAGTACTTATATTTTGTTTGGATATTTTTTTTTCATGATCTTGATACCATCCTGTTTTATGACAAACAAATAATCTGCAAAAGCAAGTTATGTCCCATTGTTACTGGTGAATATTTATAACAAAATTGAGAATGCTCTCGGTAAGATAAGTTTTGCCAATTCTTAAATTTTAATGTATTACAAAAGAGTTAAAATACAGCACAAATCCAAGCTACCAGTGGGCATAGATTCAATTAATTTGGAAATAATTTTGGGCAACTAGTCATCTTAAATAATAGTTTATCACAAACAGTAAGAATGAAAAAATATCTCAGAGCATGTGAAAAATCAGCATTGAATGCTCATTAGGATTGTGGAAGAGCAGGGCTTAAATGCTAAGGTGTTGCCTCGTGAAGATGTGTCCCTTATATTTTTAAACCTCAAATTTGTCCTGCTAGGGGTAGATAAGGTGTTTCAGCTGGAGAAAAGGGGAATTTCTGCACCATCTTTCCTCGCACGGGGTAGAAAGATTTTCCCTGTTAGATGAAAGTGGCAGTCTCTCATCAGCAGAAAGCAGTTTGTAACAGTTTGCTAGGACCAAAAAAAAAAAACCAGAAATCAAAACAACATAAAACAAAAAAAAAAGAAGACGAAGAAATTTAGATAAGCACGTGTTTTAGACTGCCTGTAGGCTTCTATATGGATGTTTGTGCCAAGTTCATATGATACTGGTGTGATTTTACATAAAATTCTTTAGTAACATGACTCTATGATGACAGACTGAAGAGAGTTCTGTTTATGATCTAATTTAGGACCTTCCATAGGAAGAAAAGAGAAGCTTTAAAATATACTCTTTCTGTATTTTAGTACAAAATATTTTTTTTGTTTTGCTTTCAAACAAGACTTCTGTCTATATATATGCCAAAATCCAGATCAAAGATATCTCAAAAGATTTTTTTTTCTTTTCATTTTGTAAAGAAATTCCTGTAAAGGACTTTTTTTTTCATCTGAATAGAAATAACTTTTTACCTTCCTGATTTTTTTTTTCTCTTACCCCTGCTCTAGCGAGTAGTTAGTGAACCGAAAAATTAATTATTTGCACAGCCATAGGGGTGAGTGAACAGCAGCAGTCTGGGTTGTTCTTCCTCTTGGAGTCTGTAAAATAAGAGTGAGAAGCAGAAGCTTTTCTTTTTTTTTTTTAAATTCCATTCATTTAATGTAATCTCTTAATAAATTTATTCAAGCATGACATACCAAAGAGTTTTCAAACTCTTTAGTGATTTTAGTGGTTTACCTTCTCAGAAAGGTGTCTTGTTTGAAAATTTCAAAAATAATTTTCTTCCCTTAAATTGCAATCAGATATTCTCTCCCTTTTTAATATTGGTTTTAAAAAATAAAATTTTATTTTCACAATGCAGTAGATCTGAACCTTATTTTCCTACTGCAACTTGTTTAATTTCATTTAATGGTGGCAGATATTTCCTCAGTTCCAGAATTTACATTGCCAGTGATTTTTCAAATTTTTGAGTAAAAGAGGTCCTTTGCATTTACCACATTTACAATGGAGAGGTTCATAAAGATATATTTTTATTAAATTCCTTTCAAATTTCTCTAATGCAAAGCATGTAGTCAAGGGATGGAATAAATATTTCTTATTATTTCCTGGAAACCTGTATATGATATCTGTGACAGATCCTAATAACATCTGTCTCTAACTTTCTTCTTAATAAGATGATTTTTAAAAGCTGAAGTGATTTCTTTTTTCCCCCTACCATTCACAGCTTGTCTGCTGAGCCCCTATAAGTATTGGTAGAGTGTTAGAGTGTTTCAGTTAGATATTTACAATTACCAGAACTATGAAGGTTTGAATTCTTCCAAAATCCTGGCCCTTTTTTGTCTGTTCTTCTTCTCTTTGGATGGATTTTTTTTTTTTGACATTTTCAGACAATGCCAAGCTTATGCTTCTAGAATTTTTGAGCCTTGGGAGGCAAATTAAAATATATGTTTCTCAGATTATCTTATTCCTTATGTTTCTTCTTAACACTTCCAAACAAGCTTTTCAGTCTGTGACTGGATAACACTATGTTCCCTCCAAAATGTGCATAGTCATGTAGCCTTATATTTAGATAAAATTTAGGTGTAAACCATTTTTACTTGAGATTTAAATAAATATAATTTTTTTGATTAAGTTCAAGTATTTGGTTTTCAAAAAATGTCTAAATGTCGGTATCTTCCGTCACATTCTTATTTAAAAAAACAAACCCTTGCCTACTCAGGAAAATATTCTTACATGTGTTTGAGAGGCTTTGTTTTCTAATAACCTTTCTTTGATATGTCATCTGTTGTTTTGGAAAGAATTTTAAGATTAATCATTTCTTTAGATTCATATAGCATGCTTAATTCATTTCCTTCACACCTTTTTTATATATTTTTAATCCTTTAAGGCAAATACTGGAAACAATAATTTTGGCTACCTTTCAGGTGAAAGTTTCTCCAGTGAGTGACAGCCTCCCTACAAGAATTTGTCTTGATAGTGAGGAGGGGAAGGAAGTTTATGTTAAATACCGCTGGTGTGTGTGTGTGTGTGGTTTTGAATAAATGTTTTTTATAATGTGGTGTAGTACTTGACTAGGTGGTAGCATTCTAGATAGGAGCCAGCAGTAAATTCCTTCGAGTACTACTTCGCTTTTCTTAGAAATACCCACTTTCTGTTTGTTTCCTTTTAATGTGTCTTGGCATGGCAACACCTTCTCTCATGCTTTATGAATTTTGCAAAAACCATTGTAGGCCTTTGTGGGTCAGGATGTCATATGACAGATGTCTGTGCATCCTTCCCTGGGCCACAGGTATGCTTCACCACCTTCCGGATGAATTTCACATTTTCTGTGCTGCCTTTTCAGACCCTCATTTTCCTTTACATTTGGCATGATCTAGATTTTTGCATACAGGTCAAGTGTTCATATATTCACCTACTTTTCCAAAAACTTTATTTAGGGTACTTAAATTCTGAACTCAAGATTGAGTCACATTACAGGGACCTTATTTTCTGAAAGGAGGAGCAATTCCTTCACAGAAATGCATGCCTTGCTTATTTACCTTTCTAATTTGCATCAACTCCTATATTATTGTATTGCTGCTGCCAGGATTCAGGTCTTGTAAACCTATTCTGTCTGTCTCTGATCTGGTTGTCTTTTCTTATTCCGTCTGTTTTTGAGCTTCATAACCCTTGTTAGTTGGGGGTTTTAATTTTGTTTTTATTTATTTTCCTTCTGTGCTTCCTTCATACTCCAAATACGTCTTTTAACTATTAATTATAGATAGCTGTTGGTTTGGCTACAGATCACCTGGACTCTAATTTGCAGTCGCGGAATGTGTTAAATTTATAGATATTTTGGAGAAATTCCTAGTGCCACCTATTGGTTCAATTGTAGAATTGCAGCTGCAACTCCAAAGTCAGCAGTGGAAATCAAAGTTAGTTACTCGAATTCTTATGTGTATACGAGCCTATGTCTGACTGCACAGAACACGTTACTAAGTTCTAGTAACTTTATAAACTTTTAAGGTTTTTTTTTTTTCTACTTAAAAGATTCAAGTAAATATCAACACTCCTCCTCAGCTGGAAATTTCAATAAACATTTTGAAAGTGAGATATGGCAGCTACTGATCCTTTCTGTTAATTCCTTCCCAGTTTATTGGACATTTTTAAAAGGCGTATGTATGAATTTTAAACAAATTTCCAATAAAAGCAGTTGTGCAGACTCACTTCATTATAAAATATAAACTTTATCCTAATCAGTGTTTTGAAATAGATTTTTTTTAATGTGGCTAGAAACATACATATAGCCTTTTGTTCTTTAATATATAGGCTCACTGGAGAGAGACAGGGTTTTGCAGAAAGCTTTTAAATTAATTATTTATATAGGGAATGCACCTTCATGTATTTTACCAGCCAGGTCAAAGCAGATCGCAACAAGTGCAGTGCATTTCTGAGGACAGATGGTTTTACTTTACAGTCACTACAGGAATAGTGAATTTACAGACCTGCAAATGCACTTCTATGGTATTGTAATGTCTGGTGGCCCTGTCATGCTTACAATTTAAGTTAGATTTGTATGATTAAATCTGTGTTAATGAAAAGAATTTATGCGCAATTTTGGTTGACAATTGAAGTCCTGGCAAAGATGATAGATGATTAATTACTATTAAGTACCTGTTTTGATATACCTATGCTACAAAATCAATTTTGTTTCACAAATATGTAATACTTAATTAAGTGAATTACCTAATTGTTTCATTCTCATCTAGAGTGAAATCTGCCTTGATTTCTGAACTTGATTTACCTCGTAGAAAGATTTGCATGTAGATATTACGTCCCTCAGATAGTGTGCTTCCCTCTAAGACATTATGTTTTAAAGTTTAGCTGAACAGGAAGTGTTCTTGCAAGCCTGAGATAAAGCACTACACAGGTTGTTGCTTCTTCAGAAAAACCCATAATCAAAACAAACTCAGAAAAGCCTTGTCCTTTTATCCTTTTTGATTACTTTATCTATTCTCATTTTTTTTATGAATAGAAAATTGCAGCATACTCAATTTTCCAATTTATTAGAACAGCAGAATATCTAATGTTAGACCCATTGTTCTTTATAGATAATTAAAACACAGCCACTGCAGATGTGTTTGTAATTTCAAAACCATATCAGCACAGGTTTAGAAAACAGGGATCCTTTTCTGAAGTTTTGAACTCGTATATTTTTGAAGGCAGCATCCACCCCAATGGTCTGCCCTCCAAAATGGGTAGTGAAAACACATAACCTTTACATGAACAGTACTCCATAATTATAACCAGTGGGATTACAAAAGAACAGTAGTGAGATGAAAGGTCCAGTATAAATTTCATATAGTCCTGAAACCTACTCTTAACTGATACATATTTTATCTTGGGAGTATTTCTTCTGATCATCAATCTGTTGTATGAACACCTGGGCTGCTCTATTTGCATTTCACATTTTACCTCTGCATAATATGGTCACAGAATTGGTCTGGGAGGTAAATAAGATGTTACTTAAATTCTGGTGCTTATCTTACACACACACACACACAAGAGGGCACATCACAAGAAGTTCTGAAGTCACACGCTAACTTCTCTCACTGAAACATACTGGTATTTTTGCCAAAATGGATTGGAGAAACATTTCCTTTTCTCACCTAGCAGGTGAGGGCATGATGGCGCAGGTTGGCCCTGTCAGACTGTACCCTGTCCTCTCCCAAAGTAAAGGCCCAGCTCACTGACCTGGCTTTGAAGGGCAATATCACTGAGAAATCTCAAGCATAAACCACCATAGTTCCAACCCAAGGTTTATGTTTTCTGACTGGAATAATACTTTAACCACTCTCTGTGTGTTAGATGGGGCTCAGGTTAATTACTTCCTTTCCTCATAGAGGTGTTGCGAGAATTATTTATTTAACATTTGTATGGCATTTCCAAGATACAAAGTGCTATACATGTGCTAAGTAACTCAACTATTATTACCTGTTTGTCACTTGCACTGCCAGGAAATCCATACATGACTAATCCAGCCCAATAGTTCAGTTTTGTATGCTGCATCCTAGTCCATGGACTAGAAACACCTCTCATAAAAAAAAAACAAAACAAAAAAACAACAACAAACCAACAACAAATAGTAGAAGAAACAAAGGTGTATATTGCGTAGTGAAAGCGATTTGCCACCCAAGAGTACCATTTTCGTCTTGTAAACATTAACAAAATACTGCTCTAGTGAGTGTTAATTCTCAAAACAACCATAAAAACCATTTTGCTACATAAGGTGTTCTGGATGCCAGATCTTCAGTTACAGGGAAAATTTAAAGGTGCATAGAAAGATGGCCTTTGGATAGGAGGCAGGGCCCTATCAGCTATGAGTTTGTCTATACTCAGGCTCCTGGATTTCGATATAATTAAGCAGTTGGCAGAGAATATCTCTCTTAGAATGTGTTTCTAGCAGTATCATTCATAAGTCTTGAGGCTAAAGCCACTTTATGTAATGAACTTACATACCTAAGAAGAGCAAGAGTTCTCTGAATGTGTGCTACAGGGTAGCAGTTCTGCATTGTAGGAAAAATAATGTATTAAAAGAAAAGAATGAGCTTTCATGTGAACTACGACACATGAACACTTACTTCCCAGAGATCTGTTTTATCTCTAACTCAGTCATGCATCTTTTTAACAAGCAAAGACTAAAGAAATATTATGGATATACTAAGCAAGGAAAAAGAGAAATACCCAATATGAAACACTCCTAAAAGGACATCTGCCAAATGAAATTCTTATAATAGGTGATGACACTCATACTATTCTCTTGCACAAAATTTCTGGAATCAGTAGGAAGGGCAACTTCTTCTTCTCTCCACCCTTTCTGGGTTTCCCAGCATCTTATTCATTCCCCTTGCCTTGTCTCATCATCTCTATGCAACCCTTCAATATTTCTATTTTATCCTCATCCTGTCTTTATTCATGCTGCTTCTTGGTGTTGCTGTGCTTTTCCTTTTCTTTTCTATATTGCCTTTTTTGTGCAATTTTCTGCTATTCATGATTTCTTGAGACTACATTGTAGCCTTTTTCCTTGTTTTTTGTATTCTTTTCCCTGTACTAACCTGAATATTTTTTTCTTTCTTCCTTCCCTTTTTTCCCTTTTTTCCCTTTTTTCCCTTTTTTCCCTTTTATCCCTTTCTTCCCTCTTTTCCCTTTTTTCCCCCTTTTTTTCTCTTTTGCCTTTCATCTTCCCTTCCCTTCCCTTCCCTTCCCTTCCCTTCCCTTCCCTTCCCTTCCCTTCCC
>VZRR01006550.1:813942-838754 GCA_013398015.1 Oreocharis arfaki | reverse complement strand
TCTGACTTCAATCAGCATAACCATATGCTTAAAGGTAACGTACATGTTGTGCTGTTCTGCTAATGAGCCCACCTCTGTCCAACATTTTAAATCCCTGGTGTGTTTTGGTGATTTATGTACAATAAAGATAACTAGAGTAGTAAGAAAGTCTTTTTGGTTGTGAAAATTTCTTCCTAAATAGTCCAGATGAACCTGTTGTTATACAAAATGCTCATCCTCAAAGATATGATCTTCATTTCATAACTTGTGCTAGCAGGCACACTATTACTCAACTCCAGGTCATGAATAGCCCTTATAAAAAGGAGGAGGAAAGATTGAAAAGGAACTGATGACTTCTGTGGGCACTGTCAGCAAAGCTGATTTACTACCAGTCATTCAATGCTAAGATGCTTCATCATCTGGAAAGTGATACAGTGCTATGATCATGGTGGAAATTTATCACCTAGAGGTGGCTGCTGGCATCTGTAGTATAGGGAGCAAATAGCTGTGGAAGCTGTGTTGACTCTGTAAGAGGTGTGTGGTTGCAATCTGACTTTTCTTGGTTCTTACAAGTGTGTTGAACGTTTTCTGACATACTGATCCTTTCTTCCTTCCCTGACTTTTTTGTGTTCCTGCACTTCCACTGAGCTGGAAACAGAAATCATATGAAGTGCATCTTTTTTCATCTGATCATGAAGGTGTGCGTGTGTGTATGTGTATGTTATATATATATATATATATGTAATATTAATATTATGTATATTTAAAACACGGATATATTCTTATATGCATGTATGAATTTAGCTGTCAGAATGCAAGATCAGAATCTACTTTAATATTCAGGTATTATTCACATTACAATGGAGTAACTTTTTGTTGTGGTTACTCTTAGAATTACTCAGTCATTATTCTCTCTCAGCTTTCTGCTTAGCTCAGGACTTTGCAATAAATCCTTTTGACTTTTGCCAAAATGGGAGCAGAATATGGTGAAGTAGTTTCTTCAAAAACGAAACAAAATTAAAAATAACAAACCAAAAAAACAGTGACCTCAGACTAGCTGCAAGTCAGTACACAAGTCAGTGAAAATGAAACTATTTTTCCAGTGACCAAGTAGTCAGGAAGATTTCTAAGGAACTCTGTTCATATGAGAATCATTTTCAGGAAATATTTTTTTTTTTACAATGTCACACCCCCAATTACTGAGATTTCTGCAAATGGTCTTTGCGTTTAGTTTTTCAACCGGTGAGTTGCTGTCTTTGTAGTATATATTTTTAAGTCTAAATCCAGGATGCTTATACTAAAATGATAGAATTTTTTTTTATATGAATTCATGGTTCTTTCTCTTGCAAAGAAACATCTTTTCTTCATGCATTAGCAATTTAAGTCACATTAAAGCACCTAACCTGAGTTAGACCCACTCTTTGCGTTCAGTTGCATATCTTTTGTGTATGGTTCTATGCCTAAGTAGAAAAATATCCATTGTGTTTCCCATCCTGTGAAGTAAATCTGAAACATCCTTATAATCGAATGGAGACACCAGGGACAAAAATGTGAATACGTTGTTAAAAATTAAAAAACAGTAGTGGTACAAAAATCGATTAGCAATAGTGATGTCCCTGAAGGTCCTGCTCTCTACAATGCCTGTATTAAGCACCTTCAAGACACGTGAAAAGAAATTGTACATTTAGCAATCGTAGGGCTGCCTGAGTAAAGGAATAGTTGTGCAAGAACCATGCGTCTTACAGAATCATAGAAAGTTTTGGGTTGGAAGCGACTTAAAGATCATCTAGGTCCAGCCCCCCCGCCCCCCGGTTGCTCAGGACTCCTTTTAACCTGGTTTTGAATGTTTCCAGGGATGGGACATCCACAATATCTCCAGGCAACCTGTTCCAAAAGGAATCTTTCTAGGAAACCTGTTTTCAAAGGCAACTTCTTTTGCTGCAAAAACTTACTGGGTTCTTTTTGGAAGGTCACCAAGTCAAAAAGCCTTTCTAGTGCTTGCATTTTCTAATTTCTTTACCTTTATTAAAATAGATAGATCTGGATTATTTTTCAAAGAACAGTCTTAATAACATCTTCCCAGGGGAACTGAAGAGCAATGAATTACATTTGTAAGTGACAAATTCCCAATGGCCAACAAATAAAAGATAAAAAAAGGAGAAAGAGACGGACATATAAATAAAAAAAAGGAAAAAGGGCAAACCTAAAGAAAATGATTGAAAATGCTAAAGCCAGGCATTTCATGGAAATTAACAAATAATACAAAAACAATGAAGACACATGATTGAAAGTCTTCTAGAACTGGTGTGTATTATTGGTCTTCTCATAAATACTTTTGCAAAAATCTACCTTCAACTTCGACACTTTCCATGAGGTAGAATAAAATGGAAGCTATTTTAGAGGATAATAATAATTAAAAAGAGTCGGAATAGAATAGGAATTTTAGTAAAACATGAAATAAAAAATTACTTAGTAACCCTGATCAGTGTAGTTTTTATCCTGACTTTTGTATTTTGTAGGAGTTCTGCCTGAATTAAAAGGTTGGTAAAGAAATCAGGATTTACTGTAGAATGAATGAATATAAAAGGCTTATTTTTTACAAGTGAATGCAGGCAATTAGAACCTGTGGATATTCTATTCTCAGCTGTGGAAAAAAAAGCAGTAATGGTAAGTTTGAGGTATTATACATCATACTTCTTTTATGAGTGATCAAGTGCATTGTCTCGATCATTGCCTTTAAAACCTTTCTTTGGAAAAAGCTGGCTAGAATGATGAGGGGATGTGCATTGTTTCTTCTTCACGGTACAATTTCAAAGTGAATATGTTGTTGAAAGACAGAAAAGAGTACATTTCAGCCTGTGAAGTTTTCTTCTGTTTTATATTTTGTGCAAAATTACATTTCTCCATTTTCTTAGTGGAAATTATGAAATATTTAGGAGGCTTATGCCAACTGTTCTCTTCTTCTGGAAAAAAAGAGTGAGGTAATTTGAAAAAATACTGCAATTATTTCATAGAGAATTATTTCAAGAGAAATAGATTCTTTAGATTATGCATCAGTGGGTTATTATGTATTCCTCTTGGAATTCACATTGTTTCAGAGAGCCTGCTGCTATTATTGTTTTCTGGTAAACATAAATCTGTGATTTCTTCTGAGTTAAAGACAATTTAAAAATAACAATTAAACACTTTTAAGCGAGAGCCAGATTCTTCCTTCTAGATGTTGTTTGCTTCAGGAAGGACTTTCCTACATATCAAATCAATTATGAGTGTCTAATATGTCATGCAAAGATACCACAATGCAGTCAAGAGATCTGAAAGTGTTTACGCATATCGATCTATACAGAGTCTTAGAGAACCTTGAGTCAAAGGCAAGTATGTTCCATTGAGCAAATACAGGTGGCCTCATGGACACTGGTAGAAATATTTTTTTTATTGTCTTGAATAGAAATGAATGATCTAGCATTCTTATTTCAGCTGTTGTAGATTACTGATCCATACATTACGACAGACACATAGTTCTAAGAAGTGCTATGCCCAGAGGGATGGTACTGCTCCACATCACCACACATTTCTGCCACTTTTTCTGTTTAATGTTCAGACTTGTGGAGAGCTGGACTGAACATAAAAATTTACAAAATAAAGTTAATATTGTTTAGTTGTATCAGGCACTCCCCAGAGGTACAGGAGCAGGTTGTTAGGGGTTATTTTGGCTGTATAATGGCTAAGACTGATTTTGAATGCCTCACAAAACTCAAAAGAGCTTCAGTGAATGTTTTGGATGCTTCTACATGTATGGCTGGTAGTTGAGTTGCTGTGCTGCCTTAAACTTAGTCTTTGAATATTCAAATTCTACAGCACCTCTCAGGATATTATTCGAACACACAGTGCAAGGATAGACATTGGCATGTGCTGCAGCAAAAACAAGTTACAGTTTTCATTTCACCTCCCTTAAAAAATCAGCAAAAAAATTGACCCAACATGCTCCTTTTCTTCCATGCCAAACTGAAGGATTTTGAGGAATATTTAGGTTTGCACACAAAAAAGGATGACATTTCAGTTTGACAGAAGAACACTTCTCTAACCATTCACATACCCTCCAAGCTCAATCATTCTTTCATTTAAGGGACATATTTTGGCTGGAATATGGTTCACAAATTGGATTTTAGGTTAACTGTTACACTCCATATTGCATACAGGTACAAACATTTGATAAAACAAATTAATCTTTAATCATCTGCCTTTTTTTTCCTGAAAAGCTAATTAAGTACTAAATTCATCATGAAGTTTAGACAGCAAAATTCTATAGCATTTAGAGTTGGTGGATTTTGCTACAGTTATTTGAAATCCAGTCATGTAGTTAACGAAACTTAAATTTTTTTTTGTTCTTGTTACTGTTTTGTTTGAACAAGAATCAGTCAAGCCACTCCCAGGTTCTTGTACTTTTCAAAAGTCTCCCATAAGTTTTGAAGCTTGAGGAAGGAATTCCTGTTCCAGTGGCAGACTAGTTTTTTTCTCCTTAAGGAAGATCCTTTGTTTGATAGTTTTCCTTACGTTGCACTCCTGCAAATTAATATAGTGACTTTAACATATATCCTGTGCCTCTTCCTCACTGAAGTCACATTCTTTAATTTAATCACTTTTATTGCTTAAAATATCATGATCTGCTCCTTGTTCCACTGTAGATTCTCTGGTTTATCTCTTCTGAACTGTCTAAATTAGCCTAAGCAAAATCTAGTGGAATAATATAGAACCCCATGTAGGAGGTTTAAATTAATGTAGTGTACATGCAGTGGGATAGCAGCTGTTTTGAAGCATGTGATATGTTTTCATGCCTTACCATCTGATATATTTGCATTCTTTAGTCATAGAATCTGAGAGTTCAATTACTCCAAGTGAGAAGTACAGTAATGGAAAGAGTATAGAAAATAATGAAACAGATAATAACTGGAGATACTGGATACAGGAGAATTAGTTCATGTTAAGCGACAGGGCAACAATGAAGATACACAGCGAACTCTCTACCATGGACTTTAGGAGAGCAGCCCAGAAAACCAGCCATATCCTGGTTTCATAAAGGCAGTGTGGCCAGCAAGTTGAAGGAGGTGATTCTGCACCTCTACTCTGCTCTGGTGAGACCCCACCTGGAGTGCTGCATCTAGCTCTGGAGGTCCCAGCATAAGGAGGATGTGGACCTGTTTAAGTGAATCCAGAGGAGGCCATGAAGATGATCAGAGGGCTGAAGAACCTCTGCAATGAAGACAGGCTGAGGAGTTGGGGCTGTTCAGCAAGAGAAGGCTCCAGGGAGACCTTACAGCAACTTCCAGTACCTAAAGGGAGCCTACATGAAAGCTGGAGAATGGCAATTTATATGGGCGTGTAGGGATAGGGGAATGGCTTTAAACTTTCTACCTTTTATAAGGTAGAAAGTTNAGAGAGTAGGTTTAGATTATATATAAGGTAGAAAGTCTTTACTATGAGGGTGGTCAGGCACTGGAACAGGTTGTCCAGAGGAGCTGTGAATGACCCATCTCTGGAAGTGTTCAAAGCCAGGCCAGAAGGAATTACAAGCAACTTGGTCTAGTAGACAGTGTCCCTGGCCGTGTCAGGAGGGTTAGAACTAGATGATCCATAATTGGATTATGGCTATTCCATGATTCTGTGATTCTATGACCTTCTATTAAATTGTCAGACAATTTATTTTTTCTCTTAATAATAAATGATTTATGGAAGGAATTTTGTTATCCTATTCAAGTTATATCGCAAAGTTTTGTGATAACTCACAGTGCTTCAGGCTTCATACCAGTGGTAGAGGAACGGAAGAAGTAAACCTCAGGCTGTATTTAATTTCTTTGCTCTCATGCGGGTTTCCTCTGTACCTGAGAGTTTGACAGAGCTGCTTATTTGTGCCCCAGCAGCCTTCACAGGTATTCATAAGCTTCACAGGGAAAGTAGTTGTCATTCTTTCTCCCAAACAAAGAAGATCTGAAGAAATAGAAACAGTATATTTCTACATGAAAGGTGTATCCCGCTTAAAAAAATATTACATTTTCCGTAGTTTCATTAGGGTTTTTGTTTCGTTTTGTTTTGTGTTTTGTTTTTTTTAAGTTCTGCTAGGATTTATTTTGAATTCTATTTGATGTATCTGATGATTTCATGTATACAAATTTTGTGTTATTATTCACGGCCTGAAGCCTTTAATTCCGTCTGCTGTTCTCTCATTGCTGCAGTTTTCTGTGTTTTACAATTGATTGCTACACTAACAACACTATAAATGTCTAGTACCTTACCCCTGAATTTTTAAACTCTTCAAAAATTTAAAAAAAAATATTGTTTATAATCAGGAAAGCATTGTATTTTGAATCATTTAATCTTTACTGTCTCCAGGAGCTGCCTTAACTCACTGAATTCTTCTTTAAATGAAAGATTGGTTAGAGTTATTCCTTTTCTTTCTACTACTTTTATGTAATATTACTAATTAAAGAAATTTAAACTGTAAATTATTAGTTCAAGGAATAAATTAGTTCAAATTATATAAAAAAAATATATATATACTCTGTGGGGAAAAGAGAAATAATGTTTAGAGGTGTTTCCATAAAACAAGAACACCTGAATCATGCTTTGTTCTCTTTTGAGCAGGCTCTGACCAGAGGAAAGATGTCAAACAAAAAACACTGCAATATTTTCATATTGTCACAAAATCCTTGTGTATCTAGACTGTCTTTCCTCAAGGACTTCAGGGAACAGTTCCCTTCACAGTGTGTAAAAGGAATCAGACAATAACTGATAAAGCTCATTTGCGTCTCCCACTGAAAAACACCCAAGAACCAGGACACTAGGTGGGTTCTTGCACTGCCTGTGAGGCAGTAGGGCAGGAGCACCTGTGTTTGCCACAGGAGCTCTTGCACAGTGCCAGACAATCTCTACTGCAGACCCCAAGCAGTGAATAAAACAAGCAGGTATTTAGTTGACTGTTACTGCTTGCCATAACTTTCTGCCATACTGATGGGTTTGCTGCCCAATGAGACATTGCTTTACTACACTTTTAGTAAACACTTAATTCTTGGTGTCTCCACAAAGTGTTGCCTTTTGACATGAAGTCCTCCTTGGATGTCACATACCTCTGTGCTCCCCACAGTACACTGGGCTGTGCCTTAGGCCTTTGAAAAAGTAGCATCTTAATTTCAACAATGCCAGCAGTATTGTCCTCCCACAGGGGAAGAGTGGGACTGACTTTTGCAGTGATGAGGTTCATCATCTGTCTTTAGCCCAGCCAAGAAACCTCTGTAACACAGAGCCCTAGCTTGGCTGTTTGCATATTGGCATATTGTTGCCACATTGCTGTTGCTACAGTAAGACAGATTATATTTCTCTTTTGAGCTGTGGCAGAAGTGACTTCCCCTCTAACCCCCTCTCTCTGTTTCCAACAGATGGAACAACAGTCCTCCTGTTCTTGGTAGGAGATAGGGGAATTAGTAGAAGTCATCTAGCCGGTCATCAGGGAATATGCTGCTGATATTTGAACTAGAGCATCAGTATTTTTTGCTATACTGTTTGTAACTATCACTTCTTTTGCCAGCGGCTGTTTTTGTGTTTATTGCTGAAATTTTAAATTCCTTCCATCCTCTCAGTTTCCTTTAGCAGCAGTAGAAGCTTTCACAGGTTCCTGAGAAGCCTGTCAGTTCCTTGCAGATCTGATAAACTTTTCATTCGTGTCTTGGAGATTTCACCTTCATTGGTGCATGGGAGTGTTCTAGAGGATGAAATAATGCACAGTCTCATGATCAAAAATATTAAATTCTGCATGGTGTTTACGATTTTTAATGTCTAAATAGAATTTGAAAGGAAAAGACAGTATTTGCACTTGGCACCTGCAACTAATCTAATGCTTTGAAACTGTGAACACATAAAACAGGTATTGCCCTGTTGGATTTCCTTGCTGGTTGAATTCATTCTATTTGTGACAGGCAGGTTTTCATTTGTGCATAATATAGAGCCATGACAAAAATTAAGTTACTTTGATGGGTTAATTTTTTTTCTGCTTTAGGTTTTTGACTTCCAAGCAATTCTGAACATGATGTATTGTTACAGCCATATCAGTGGAAGTTAAAAGAATTTAATGCCCTCATTTGTTCTCAAAGAATTCAGATTTTATGTGGTGTGAGATCTATAATGATGTTGTGCATTAAAATGAAAGTGGAAGGAGATTCCTTGGGATGCAATTCCTTCGCAGCTCACTGCCTCTCATTGATTTGAAAGGCTGCTTCACACATTATAAATGGATTTCGACCATAGCAACATTGCATTCTCTACTACGAAAAGCTGGATTGCCTATGCAGTGGCAGCTTTGTGGCTTGCCAGAATGACTGACCTTGGATGTGAATCCATATGTCAACCTATTACAAGATGATAACATGCATGGTGAAATAGCAGAAGCTAGGTTTCTTGTCGAGAAGTCCTTCGGCTGATAAAAGGACAGGGGGATGAACTTACTGACTGTTCTTAATGATCAGTCCCCAGAGGAATGGTAAGAGACAGAGAGGACTGATTGACCACTGAGGGGAAGGAGATCAGGGATAATATTTTGTGTGGGTACCTCTTTAGCTGTCATTCATTCATAATTCACAGTAGGACTCCTCTTATGAAATGCTGTGAAAACATAGACTTTTCACCAAATATGTGCATCTCTCTGGTTGACACTGGTAATAGTATAAACATTACATGGGGGCAGGAAAAAAACAGAAACAAACAATTTCATATTCTAAAAAAGAGGTCCAAAATATCTTGGCAGTGACCAGCTTGACGTTTACTGCCTCTGTTGTCCTTGCCAGCATTTAAATTAAGCTGGACTAGAATCAAATCAGTTCTAACACTACCCTGCTTTAACCTTTGGTTAAACTGATAATTTTCAGCTTGTTAAAATGCTTAATCAGTATCAAAAATTCATCACACTGCACTTGGCGCATTTTTGTGAATAGGACCCTATTTTCTTGCATGTTTACAGAATATTAATTCCATGGTCTCTTTATGAGACACTTGGTGCTGTCAGTTGCCTAATGCAGAGATGAAAAGCATTTTTTCTCCTCCTGAGAAATATGATTTATTAGATTCTTATCCAAAGAGAATGCCTTTTCAATCGTGCCAAATGTGCACCATTCAACAGAAACATTCACAGAGAAAAGATATTCACCACTACAGTCCAGCGGTGTGAGTCTACTGTCTGTGACTCATAATTCAATTCCAACACCTCCTTCTAGATAGATAAAAGAAATGTCTGCATGTGTTTAGTCCTTTTGCTCAGTGTTGTCACTGGTGACATGTTTGTCAATACCTGATGGCCATACTGAATCACTGAATAATGGCCAAAGGCCAGAAAAGTTTTTTTAAGACTTTCCCCAGCGGTATTTCCTGCTTTGTGTGACATGCTATAGTTTCATCCATGTCTTTCAAAATTTTAAAATGCATGAAAACAATCTTTTTTATTCTTCTTTTTTAAACTTCAGGTGAATATCAACAGATAATTTCACTAAATTGGTTACAAAATAAAGTGAGATTTCAGCTATCCGATATACCAAATACACAAACCCATAAATAAAGGAATCCAGTGAGTTATTTTTATTATTGTCTTACAGCTCAGACAATCACATAAGAGGTAAAATGAAAAATAAAAAAATTGGGAGAGAATATTGCAGCCTATGAAATCATAGCAAAATGTTAAATAAGTTGCAGTTTCTGTTTGTTTCAATATGTTCTGTTTGTTTCAATTTTTTTTATTTGTGAAATTGAGTCATAGAGGAATATGTGATAGTTTTCCTCTTTTGAGAGCTGCTCTCTAAGCTCATACTTAACAGAAAAATCTGGCTGGAGAGGAGATCTATTTTGGCTGTTATGTGGTATTCAGTATTACCTGATCACAAAACAAACCTTTTGGAGAGGAAAGCAAAAAAAGAGAGACGGAAAATACTTCATACTAGGTAGGCTTTGAAAAAAAGAGTTAAATCAAGCTTACAAGAGTGTGGAATTTGGAAAAATTATGAAAGAAAGAGTTAAAAAATATAAAATATTAAAAGTACTTGTCTATTCCTGTGGCTATAACTCCAGCTCTTTCATTTGTTGCTATTTCACCTTCCCTGCAGAGTGCTTCTCAGGAGATAGGTTGGAAGCAGATTTCAGTGTCTCTTACTCTTCTCACTTCACCTGTTCAGGTGTCCTTGTTCTGCTGCTTTCACACTTGATGCTGGATTTGATATATTTATTTGCTAGGGGCATCAAGGAACTTCTTGAAAGCATTTACTGAAAATTTTCCAGGGAAAGTTACTTCATTAAACTGTGGACATGATTTGAGGATAAACTAGACACCCTGTCATAAGGTTCTGGTGGTGGACTTTATAAAAAAAATGCCCTCCTAAACCATTTAACCATGATGAGAAAAGAAAGCAATGAAGAAGTTTCTATTTTTGCTGTGTAGATTTTACTTTTGTGTTGTGTCTCTACCCAGCAGAAACATGAATATTTTATCAAATACCATGGATTTTTTTGTTGCAAACATTGCAATGACTGCTTGTGAAAGAGACAATAAATCAAAGGCATACATATCCAGTTCTTTATAGTGTCACTTTTATATTTGCGAAGGTGGCTATGGGTTCTTTTTACATAAGTCTCCAACGGTACAACTATTTAGTCAGGCTTTTTGGTTTTTTTTTGTTTTTTTTTTAATGTATATGTCCAGATGATGTCTAAAATCCTTACCACCTTGTTGTAGAGAGCTGTTACCAAATTTTCATTACTAGAAAATGTACCAGAGAATAGTGAGGAAAGAGCCACTTGATGTCCCAGACGGTTTTTTTTGGCTCTGGTTTGGGGTTTTCTTTGGTTTATTTTGATTTTTTGGGGTTTGTTTGTTTTTGATATTTTATGTTTGTTGGTTTGTTTGTTTTTTTCCTTGTTTTTATTTTATTTGTCTTTTTTTGTTTTGTTTTAAAAATACATAAAATTTTCAGGTGGCCAATGATAGATGAAAGACTGCTGCTTCAAATATTCTGCCAGCTAGAACTCCTTTTCGATAGGGATACTTTAAAAGAGAGCCCTTTCAGCACTTTTTAATAGAAAGGTGGGGCTTTTGCTTCAAAAATTCGTCATCTTAAGTTGGTGTTTTGTATGTCACTTCTTTCCCTCCAGTACAGATCCTATTCTGTTTTCATCAATGTTTTATGAGAGAGGATAGAAAAAAGGCATGGAGAATAATTTTATCAATACCTTCACAGCTTGACAAGGAATACATATTAGAGAAAGCAGTGAACAGCTTGTTAGGTAAGAAACAGCAATAAGACATGCAATTCTCTGCTCCACTCCTGTCAGTCTTGTCCAAGGATATTAATAGAGCCTTCTCGCAAGTATTATATAAAATTTATGCTTAAGAAATGAGGTATTCTATTGAAAACTGTCTGCCTGCTTTTTCCCTGTAATTCCCTCACCATTACAGCTCCTTCCAGTGTGAAACTGTTAGATGCCTTTACTCGTATTGTTTGCATGAAAACGACTTTTAGAGTTAAATTTTAGCAGTATTTCAAATCTAGTTCCATTCTTATTAAGTTAGTTTTGATTAAAATGGTAATATTTGAGGTAAAAGTTTCCATAGGCACTTTCTGATTCATTCACTTGCTCTGAAAACTATGAGCAAAAGTACATGTCTATTATTGAAATGTGAAGACTGTTTTGTACTATATACCTATTTCTGACATATGCTGTTAGTAAGTGAAACAACAGGGCAGCTGGGGGTAAAATGTAGAAATTTGGGCCAGGAAGTAGTGGGAAGGGTTCTTATGTGTTGTGGTGATAATAAAATTTTCTTCCACTTAATCAAAAATCTCTCCATGTATTTGGCTTGTGAGTTGTTTTGTTGTATTGTGCTTGTATGACTGCATTTATTGTGAGCTAAACAGGTAGGTAAGTACACATTTAATTGAGACGAGGGTTTGTACTCTCTGATCTTCTTTTTAAGGTATCCAATCGTGGGCATCAATGATGGGATCATACTTAGAAAATAGTCCCTGTGGCATGTTGGGACGCAGGCTGCTCTTCTTTCTGGGTGCCCCCAGACTTCTGCAGCACATGGGAAATAGGGGGAATTCACAGTGTGAGTAGTTCTGAAGAGCCAGCCGTGTGTGCTGCCCTGATGATGGTTTGAGATTATCAGGTAGCACTGAGAGAAGGATGGCTGAGTGAAGAGTCCACAGAAAATTCTGAAACTTCAGTTATTTTTAAATCTAAATAAATGCTTTTTGCCATGCCTTTGGTGAGAAGTTTTAATTGAATAGGATGCATTTAAATACATACTGAACTGAGCAGAATGTCACCTGACAGAAATCTTTATGTTTTTCTGAACAGAACGGGTCCCTACAGAGTAAATTTCAGCTTTGAATTTTCTTTTTTTGCCCTCAAATATTCCTCTTAGATTTTTAAGTATGCATACAACATACCAAAGAGATAAGAAACATTGACAGTTTCCAAATACCTGACAGTTTTTCAAAGAACATGATTGAATCAATGTGGGAATTAACAGCAGGTCAGAAAGCCTGTCTGACTCTGACATTGGTCTCAGCACAGTCCATTTCTACCTGTGAGAAATCTAGTCGAGAGAAGCAAGAAATTCAAAACAATAGAGGGAGTAAACAGCAACAAGGCTGCAGCTGGCATTTTGTTTAGATTCTTGGGATGTCTATGTTGTAGATAACTAATAATAGTATAGTGTAGTTAAAATAGCCAGTTAATCTACTGTAGTAGTTGAACAATCAATGGACAACTAATACCAACGATAAACATACAAAAGTTTGTATATATGACACTGGCTCTTAGAATAAACGCTTTTTGCCTGCACTTTATGTTAGAATTAGTGTGTGTTGCGCGTCCGCCTCAACTGCGACGAATTAACTATGGGCGTAAAACAGTTACGCAACTGTGCCTGTTCTTGGTAAGGAAAACTAGGAAAAAGGGAGACTTACGAAGGTGAAGTCCTTTTGTAATATTTTGATGACAGGAAAGCTATCCTTCATGATTACTCAAGAAGAGATAGCAGGGCCTGACAGTGAGGTTAATAGGGCCCTGCAAGCAAGGAGCAGGCTATGATAAATGATGGTTCCTTTCTCACAGTGGAAGGGCAGTCCAGAAGGCTTTGGGAAAGTGAATAGACACTGGAACAGAATAAAATATCATTTGAACAATCTTCTGATTTTTGAGGAAGGTTTATTACATTTTGTGTTATTTTTCTTCAAAGCAAAGAATGGTCTTGGAATTTTTTCCTTCCAACTGTATCTTGATTAGACAAATAATCTTTGCTCCTCTTAGTTAAAATAACTACATAAGAATAATTACAGGGTTATTCAGCCCACCATTATGTTTCAAATAATTTTTTTTCTTTTAACTTATAGGGAAGGAAGAAGAACCTTCAGTTTTAATTAAAAAACAAGCAAACCCTCATACAATCCATATGTAACTATATATTAAATCAAGAACAAGGAAGTGTCTAGATATTTATGCATTTATTTTTATTTCAGTAACTTTTCCAATAAGAATTAATGGAAAGTGTGTTTCACAGTTGCTGGTTTTTAGTGCGGTCGACATCTCCTTACTATTGATTCTGAAATGTTGATATCGAAAATTTGTGGGCACAGTTTACTGTGGACTTAGTTTACTTTAGTTTGTTAAATCAGAGCTCTTTACCATTTTAAATGGCAGGACTGGAATATAGGTATGAACTGCATTGTCTAGCTTATTAAATGAAATTTATTTAATGCCAGTGTCCAGAAATATAGGTCATACTTGAGGACTCCCAGAGAAGGCATACCTAGAAAAAAAAGCTTTAACATATATATAAACTTACTGAGCAAAGTCAGGAAAACCATAAACAAACTGGACACACAGAAGCAGACAGGTTAGATAAGATCCCCTAGTACTTTAGACAGTTTAATCCTACCACAGACTGAAAAAAAAAATAAAAGAAACCTGGCATAAAGCTCATCTTACTAATTCAAGATAGCCTTTTAAAGAGGAAATTATTGAATTTTTTTCTGTATTTTTTTTTCATTTTGTTTGCATTTGAAACAATCTAGCTGTTACCACAAACAGAGTAGCTTAGAACAGCAGGCTGGGGCTGTCATCACTACACAAAAAATGTGTAAAAATGAGGAATAAAATGAATGAACAGAGTAACTGACTTTGTGGTAATTTTATCAAGGCAGCATGAATTTAAATAATGACATTCCAGTCACTTCTGCCGCCTTGTTTATATACAGTTATGCATCCAGCTTCCTGTGAAATAAATGAGGCTTTAATTTTTCTTGCTACCTACATTAATTATGCTGCTTTTATGCTTTTAACTGATGTGACTGTTCCTGTATCAGGTAATACATGTCTGTGTTATAAACCAGCATTCACAAATACCTTCATTAGGTGAGCACTTTACAATCATTAATAATGAGAACCACCATGATGATTTATTAGGAGATATCATGCCACAAGGTTCACCGGTTTCCCTGGTACAATCAGTAAATATGAAAGTGGATGCATTGCTGTTTCCTAGCAAACAAAAGGAAATGGTGGTGCATTCAGTTGAAGATGCAGTATGTAGTAGAAGATGTAATATATAGACATAGATGTACTTTTGCCCGTGTATGCAAAGTACCAAATCTCTCCGGACATTTTTGGGAATATGTCGCAGACGTGCTTACCCATCTTTTAAGTTATAAAGATGAACTGGACGTTTTACGTTCTTCGTCATCACCCAAGACAAAACTCTTCTTCTTTATCTCCCATGTTGCTAGCAGACTGGGATGAAAATTATTGTTAGAGTTTTTCCAACCTATTGTTGATTTTATTATTCAATTTATATTTCAAAAAAACTAATTTTAATTTGCTATGAGAATAAATCAGGAGTAGAATCTAGAATTTATCCAGAATCAAGTTAGGAAATGTTTGGAAATTTTAAATTTTATTTTGGTCTGAAGGTGTTTGAGTGAAGATCTGTAGATCCAGGTCTCTCATCCATAGCTTGAGAAGAAGGTCACCCTACAACCAAGGACGCCAGTACCTATCACTCAAGCTGGATCCAAAGGAGACACTCAGATGGGAAATTTCAGGACCAGAGTACTGCAACCAGATGTACTGTATGAACACCTTGGAATAAGGAAAGCCAAAAGCATTGATTCCTCAGGCTTAGACAGCTATCCAAACCACATGGCAGAATTTTGTTTGAAATACTGTTTGGATCTTGTGAAACTGAATTTTGCCAACATGATTTCACATAATTTCTGACTAAACCTAGTCCATAATGGCAAATATAAAGTGTTTGGCAGGCTTTTGCTTCTGGAAAACATTTCAGTTTGACACCTGACTGTAGCCATTTGTGCTCACAGATAGATGCACCGTAAACCTGATTGTGGATGCAACATTATTATGAATAGATCTAAATGTTCACGTGTACTGTTAAAGAATATTATGTAATTATGAGACAGGAAAAAGAAAATCTCTCTTTTCCAATAAGCAGAGTTATTATTTTACTCAAATTATATATTTAAGATGTAAATACCCGTTAAAGTAAGCATGATCTTACTGGTTTTGCTTTAAAAAATCATGGTGGCACAGTCCACTCTAAAAGCTATAACTTGTTTGTTCCTTATATATCCATTGAAATATACCAATTATAACCACTAAAAGATGTTATGTCTGCTTATGTGAATCTTTAAAGAAAAGTAGAAAAGTGTACAGTAAATGGCTTTTGCAAACCCAGATTCAAAACTGATCTTAGCATAAGTTCTAAAGTATTTCTTGCGGACATATTTTGTTTTTCTGCTGTCACTGGTATCATGCCTTAGGTACAAGAGAAATATATCTTCTGAAGAACATGGAAAGTCTGGGGGAAGAAAGGTTCTTGATAAATCCCTTCTCCAAGGATTTTATTAAACATGACAAAAATCTAGAATAAGAAATTATAGTCCTGTTAGTTTGATTCTTTCATGTAATGGACCTGGGACATAAAGACAATTTTAAAACAACGTATTTTCAGTTTCTTCATTCTTTTGTTGTTTTTTTGTGGTTACTCATGTGAGACTAGTTCTCAACCATACTGCAAACCTCTCTATAACTCTCTAAATAGTTGTTTTGTTGAGAAGGCTGTGATCCATTGTGCCTCTTGAAGGAACATTTCCTAAATTAATAGGTATTATAAACAAAGGAAGGAAAAATACCTCTGAGATGAAGTAAAAAGTCAGAATTTTCTTGAGACTGAAGTTTGAAGCATATTATTTTATAGAAGGCTCGGTTTAGTTCCCTCCTTATTCATAGAATATCTTAAGTATTGCAAAATCTGATTAATGCTACCAAATTTTCTTTCCATATATACCTATACATCCCAAAAGGCTCTCTCTCTTTCCCTTTCACTTTCATTCAGCAAAAAACTGGGCATCTCTGTTCATTTAGGTGAAGATGTATTTCCCTACTGCATAATCAATACTGGGATTAAAGTGGAAATGTTTTTGATCACAAAAAACATGTCCTGGGGAAAGAAGACTTCTTTCTGATTTGGTTGTTAGGTTTTGTCACTGTTTTTTTCCAAATGTATCCTTTGATAACATTATGTTTGCTAAAGGATAATAATCTCGATATATGTCTTCAAACGTAAAAAGGTGATTTTACAAGACAGCACTTAAACTATATTCCAGAAACCAATTCACAGAAATGATCAGTGAAGGTTTTTATTGTTTTGTTGGGGTTTTTTTTCCCCATAGCTGGGAAGTTGACTACAAATACCCATGCTTGAATTGATAGAATGAAAGTTCTGTTCTAATAGTGGTCACTGGAGTGTTATCTGGCAATAAAGGATTTCAATACCATTTGTAATTCTCTCTCCTTTCCCAAACCTTGACCTGAGTTTATTGGTCTTCACATCACAGTTCATTGTTTGAATCTAAATATCTATTTGATATGTACAATACACATAATAAGCAATAAACCCCCCTTTCAGAAAATATTTTCTTGCTCTAGCAGTGATTATATCAAATCACAAGGTCTCTGTGCCCAAAATTAAGGATGAATAAGATTGTCCAACCTGTCCATACAAGCTGTTTTCTGATTTTCAGGAGTTGCTGGTTAGTGCTATTTGCTTCCATATTTAAAAACCAACCTAATAAAATTACTAGATATTTCATGTCAGGAAATAGGAAACAATTTTCCTCTGGGCAGATGGGAGGAGATCATTAGGGAAGTGACTGCATTCACTTCTGGATAACAAAACTGCACTTCAGCAATTCAATGCAGTACTGGCAACCTTCTTATTTCCTACTCTCTTGCTGAAATCTTGAGGCATGTGGTCCTTTGTACAGAAGTCTTAAATGTATTATATTTTACAGGTGTCTCACATATTTATTGTACAGAAGATAACAGTGCAGGTGTTCTGGAGAATGTTTTTGAGTTCAGTCCCTATTCAACCGTTTCCCACAATTGCCAGAGACTGGATCTGGTTGCTGATGCAGACTTTTCAAACCCGGAGTTAAATATTTTGAGGCATTAAGGAATTTGGCCATAGAAAATAAGAATACCTGGATACAGGTTCTGCCGATGCAACATGAAAGATTACAAAACTGCAATTTAACAGACCTTTATACCTCAGTGAATATGAACTTTGATAACATTTAAAACTGCCAGGTTTTGGTCCTGCATCCCTTGAATGCAGTGCAACAGCCTTTTCATGTTGAGATTTCAAAATATTTTTCAAAGGAAAACAACGTAATTTTGCAGGTGTTGGTTCTCCTGGAAACATTTCAGTTGGTGGAACAAAATAATGAGCATTTTTAGCCTCCAGCAATCTAAACATTTTAAACATAGATGGCAAGATATGAAGCATGTCTGTGATTGTTCTGGACATTTCTTATATACAACAAAATCAGTAAGAGCTAAGGTAAAAAGAGAGCCTTAGGGCACTGAATAGTGATGTTTAGATTGCAAGAGATATTAGAAAGCAGACAATGTCAGAATTCTGTAGCTTTACTTTCTGGCATGACATCGCAGGGATGACACTCTGCAGTATTGTTTACAGGAATTGTCTGACAGTGTTTAAGAGTGTGTAAACACACTGACAATATACAAGTATGAATGTGAGTATTTAACAATTGAGTGAAATATCTGAAATGCCTTTCACACAGGCATTTCAGATTGAGGTTTTTTTTAATTGAGTTTTTATTGAGTTTTCTCTCATTTAACAATGAATTTTCTTCACTGGAACTAAAACAAAAGAATCTCAGTTTTGGAAGTTTTGGAGAAACTGCCTACATGCCTAAAAGTTATTGAGATTTGTTGGACGAAAAGGAGGGAGAAAAATCAAATCAGCTGACTGTTTTTGCAAATGTTAGGAACTGATTAGTGAGAGATGCCTCTGCCCGAATTAAGGTACAAATGAGACCATACGCAGAAGACAACAACACAGATTTTATTTAATAATAAATGTAAGATAGAGAGATAAAAATGAATAGAAAAGGGGACATAGAGACAGAGAGAGAGATCAAGCAGAAGATAGTCACCACCCTTGGATCCGGAGGCAACCCTTGCTCCTTCTTCACACTGGGCTTCTTGGGGGTGGAGCTCCTGAGGCTGTTGGAAACTTTTCCCTATTCATACATCCTAGCAAACAAAGGAATTAAAGCTCATTGGATACATAGTTCTCTTATTCTATTGGTTGCATGATTTCTTCACTTCTAATGCCAGTCAGTCCCCATGCTCAGTCTTTCTCTTCTTTTGAGTTGGTTTCTTGGGTTGAAGAGCTGTGAGTCAGTCATCACGATCTCCCCTTGCCAGAGTTACCTTTTACGCATTGGAGCTGATTTCAGGACAGTTGCTGAGTTGACTTTCCTTTTGTTTGCCCAGTGATATGCATATAGGAAGTTGCTTCATTACACTGTTTGCCACAGTGGGAATTTTGGTCTGTATGTTTTAACTAGGATGAGATAGCCAGATCTTGCCTCCACTAGGCCTGGAGCTAGTGTCATCCTGTCACTCCATTCTGCACTTATCTCATGGCAAAATCCACAGAGACAGGCAACTGTGCTCTTTAGCAAACAAAACCTGAGCTGTTTCATTAAGCCTATAGTATAGTTTTTCAAATTTTCCTGAAAGAAATACATTAAGGCAAAAACTGTTTTTATTTGAAATTAAGTCCGAAATCACATAATTCTTGCAGAATTCTACTCAAGAAGGCAAAGAAATATTTTTTTAGGTTCCTAAATGATTTAGCCAAACACACAAGCCATCTAATACTGTTAAGCAGCAAATCTTCCTGTAGAAACCTGGGTCTTACTAAAGTGACAGATATGATTTCAAATGTTCTGCTATGGTTATCTGCCTCTCTTTTAGCAACGCTGAAGAAAATCTGCAGGTACGGTAAAGGATGCAGACTGACTTGAGCTTACCCCAGCTGGGCCAACACTGGTCCACAAGTGGTATGCCTGAGTTGGTGCCTCTGTGCTAGAAACCTTCATCATTCCACTCATGCTGGCTAAATATATACAGTGGGGGAAAAACTTGGCAAACAGTGAAGTTTACCCTTTTTGTCTCTTAATTTTGTGGAAATGAGAAAATTCTGTCTGATTTAGTCTATGAATGATTGGTGTTTCTTATGTGACCTTCTGAGATGTCTTTATTTAAACATGGTGTGAAGACACTTTTATTGATGGAAAGGACATCTCAAATTTTAATGTATATAAAAAATCATCATCTAATAATGTATCTTTGCAGTTTTTACCAGTGAAAATCCCCATGAAATCAAACTTGAATGGTAAATTTTGTGTATCTCAAACATTTATCATTTCTAGCTATTTTGAACAGCAGTGGAATGCAATCTTAATGATGCATTTCAAAAATATATACTTAATACTTTTATGCTGTATTGAGGCGCTCTGAATCATATTTCAAATCTATTGTAAACATCAGTGAAAAATTCAAAATAAAAATATCATTACTATAACAAACTAATGCACTTATTGACTTGAAACTAAAATGAAACATCTGCTCTATCATGAGAAATATTTAGCACCAATGTTTTACTTTCAGAAGTTTATTTAATATTTTAATTGGAATTTCATATCAAATGACTTGTATGATATAGCTCGACTAGATTTCTAAAATAGTATAGAATATAACAAATGTTAATGACGAGAAAATAAAATGTTGATATATTCAGCAAAAGATATATTACATTTTACTCCTTTGTTGTCTTTCTTTTGTTTCTTTGGTTATATCTCTAGGGACTTCCCTTTATCCTTTTAGTGCTCTTGACTTGTTCTACCTACCTCGTTTCCTCTAGCCACAGATGCACAGGAAAAAAAATATAGAAAAATCTTTTTGAGCAATTAATTATTTTCCTTTGATTTCATTATTATTTTCTTTTTTATCTTTAAATTTTCTGAGCCTTTTTATTCATTATTGTTCTGTAATTTTCTCTTTTCTCTTGCATTTTTCTCATTCATCTCATGTAAATACTATTCTCTGCCATTACTTTTCTCTAAGATTCTCCCTTTCCTTTTATTTACTATTTTTCTCTTGTCTTTTCCTACTTCTCATACTCCCTCAATATGTTGTGCTTCCCTGTACTTTTCTTCTGTTTCCTATCATAAGTTGATCATTTTTCTGTTGCCAACAAGTCAGCTTCTATAAGCTAGATTTTAGAACAGTGTTCTGAATCTACATCCCTAGCAAAAAAAACAAAAGTTGTAACACCATTGCTTTCATATTATATTCATACTGATTGTAGATTATAGTGCAACACCCCAGAATGCTTTTATTTTCTAATATTTATATTATAGTGGAGCACAAACACTTCGTTCTTGGATAAGAAGACTAGGACAAGTACTTGAACTACTAAGTATGGGACAAGCACAGAATGAGAGAAGATTAGGAAATAACAGGCTATAGCACTATTTTTCTTCAGGAACTATTTATTTTATTTTGCTCTATGGTGGATCATGCTGGAGAGTCATTAAAATAAATATTCTGGGAAATGGATGAAACATATTCAGATGCAATCACAGATCAAAGTGTGATTCACATACCAAGTTTCTATTGCTATTCAAGATGGTACTGAATATGAGCAATGCAGTGAGATCAAGATGAAGCTCTGAAGTCAACATCAGTGATAAGAGCTTTTTGAGTCTTAATCTGTGTATAATTGTGTCTGAATATCAGGGTTTTCTTTTTTAAATTTCCTTTTTATTACTCTGATTTACTAATAGTACGGACAAACAAAGAAAGAATGTGACTCTACTGCTGTGGAAAGCAGAAGGACCTGTAAATCACCAGAGGAGTGAAGAGAGTTCTTCATTCGCTACTTTTCTTTGCAGAGTAAAAGTTTATCAACTGCTTTTAAAAATTAATTGAATGCATGTAATGAACCCCATTCCATAGGTCACATGGCCTTTTGGGAACTCTTCAGAAGAACACATAGGTCCATCATCTTAAAATGTAAAAGGTTTTCCTACCATGAAATTACAGACAGATAATAAGGAAGAGAGATATGACAACGGATGATGATCTGGCAGGTTCTTTCTTCCAGTCATTGCCTAAATAAGCAGAGAGCAGGGCAGAACGACCTGTTAGGTAATGCTCTTGCTTTCACAGGCAGCTGGAGAGCAAACCTGCCCTGGTACTGTTCCAAAGTTCTGTTGTGGCAGCTGAATCTGGGGACATGTGGGACCCGTGGAGCTCCTCCTTCCCCAGGTCCAGCCCACTGCAAGGCTGAACACATACTCTCAGCAGAGACACATGCACAGTATTAACATAGATAGGTGCACAGACTGACAAAAGTGTGTGTTTTTCAGTACAGCTCTCATCTCAACATGAGCAGCACTGACTGTTTCTCTGCTCCAGTTTATCAGGGTGGGAGATAATTAGTGGAGTATAAACACACACACACACACACACACACAAACACTCACAGGGTACACAAGTCTCTTACATACCTACCTGTACATGCTCAGTTCACTTTTTAGCAGGTCCCTAAGCTGCAACTTCTCTGAGTTGCTAGCAATGGGCACTCAGGACCCTCCAGCTTGTGGTGTCTCATTCTTTTTTCCCTAGGCCAGCCAATGTTGTCACCTTTTCCTTCATACGTCATACTTTCCTTCTCTCACAGCCACCTTGTCTCCTTACTTTCCTTACCTTTGACTCTTCTTAGCATCACCTAATGTTTGTTACATCCTGCAATCCCCTAAAAACATCTTTTGACAAGTTTCATGCACTCCCTCGGGCCTCTGCTGCCAGTAAGTCCCATGCTCATTGAGACAGCAAGAACCTTCAGTTGCATGCAATTAGAGAGAGAAAGCTGTGACCAGAGACAATGGTCTCATAGTGTGTTCTTAGAGATTAACCAATAGATAATTTAACAAAAATTACTCCCGCGCGTCAGGTAGAATTCAGCATTTCCTTATAACAGACATAGATAAACTGCACAGATTATTTAAGCTACTCATACTGAGGAGAAAAGGGGCACACCTGTCTTGAGACATCTCTTATAGGAGAGGGATCTCATATATTCATGTGTATATTCATCTTTCACCTCTAAAGGCTGTATGTCTTCATTCACCCCAAATATAATTTGAATGAATTGTTTTATGCAGATGTCAAACTTTAACATGACTAAAGAATATGTTGTGGCAAATATATGACTTAATATACATTGATATTAAAAAGGTAAATAAATAATAGGTAAATAATTTGCTGATTGATGGAAAATAATTGGATGGAAGTCTGGTCCTGTGAGGAGAACAAGTTGATATTTGAAGTTAGTATAGTTTTGGTTGTTTGAGATATGATTTTACCACCAGTTATTTTGTAATAACATGTCAAATACCAGCAAAAACATTTAATTCATTTTTTTTCTAAATAGGTTATCTCCTTGAAATATTCAATATGGTTTAATTTATGCTTTTTATTTAGGCCAGGAGGAATAAAATAAATGCAATTACAATTATACAAGTAAATGTTATTTCAAACCCTCTAGCAGCAGGAAATAGCTTCATAACAAAATTATGTAACAGCTGCTATCACTAGTGATCAGCTTGATAATGTTTTTTCTCTCTTTTTCATTTATCAGTAAGAGTTATTTCATGGCATTGTCTTCAACAGGTTGTGTAGTGAGGAAGAAATAAAGCAGATACAGGGTATACATGTAAATATGGAAGTGGTGAAGCAGTCTATGTTCTTTTATTTTGACACAGAAATGTCTTTGGTCTTCTTTGTACAGTAAGTCAATTGTTACCTGTTTATTTTTGTTTTATTTTTGATCACTAGAATGACAAGTGATTGTTCAGGCCCTAATGAAACAAGCCCTTTGTTTACATTGCACCAATATTTGTGAAAGACTTGAAAGTTCTGTCTGCAAACCAGAAATAAGATGATTTTGTCAAAGTTAATTTTTTGTATGGATTGTATGGTAGCTGCATAGTTAAACCGGCATAGTTATGCAGTTAGAATTGCGGGAAAGTCATCTGGGTTTTTTGGGTCAATTGAGCCATGAACAAAACTGGAAATAAATATTAGCTAAGAAAAAAAAGTGTATTTTCCAAAGAACCAAAGAACATTGTGTGTACTGAGCAACACTGCAAATATAATGCGATACAAAGAAGAGGATGTTAATGCATATCTTTAGAGGCCTATCTGCTAGCAAACATTGATGTAATGTGTGGAGAAAACAGTTGCCAACAAACTTCTGTATACAATAAATTCTGTAAACAAAGTTGTTAAAGGAAGTAAACAGCATATGTAAGTCCAGAATCAGCAGAAATCATTTTAGAAAGAGATTGATCCCAAGACCTGGTATTTACCAGGGACAACTGGGTATTTATTACTCTTTGTCCAAGTAGGGGTTTCTCAGTCCATGGGAAGCTCTGATTTGTGTTGGAGAAAGCCTTTATGTTATAATACCTGTGTTCCTCCTTTAAACGTGTTGCTCTCAATAACATGTATATTGATCTTGTTGATTTTCCAGCAAGTCATACCTCAGACAACTTTTGAAGAGGTTGGTTCAACTGCCATGGATCCATTCTAGCTGTGGCTATCACAGGAATTTTCTGTTTCTAGATTATCCCCTTACATCTGGGAAAAATGTGCAGTATCATTTTGGCAAAACCAATAATGTTCACATGCTTTTCCTTTAAAAATAAATTAAAAATCAGTTAATTCTACATGCCAGCTTCTAGTGAAAGTCAGAAATCTGTTTTCATGTTCATTATTTTGTTTGGTACTGACTTAGTGTTTCCCACAAAATTCCTGAGTGGCATGTTACCTTACTTTGAGAAGCACTATTAGTGCACTTCTGAAGCTGTTTTCTCACTGGAGATGGAAACAGGGATAGATTCTTTATATACTCTAAGAGCAAGTAACTTGTTTCCCTTTATGTATACTTTCAGTCTAGAATAAATAGAATTGAACATAAAGAAAGGAATTTATAATTTATTATATCTACAGAAGCAAGACCCAGACTAACAGGACCTAGCATTATCTAGACTGCATTTCTTAAGAGTGCAAGGGCTGACTTAAGCTGGAGATCACGACAAAGCATAAATTCTCCTCTGTCAGATTTTTTTGCCCTGGAGTCTTGCAAGGGAACCCCCAAACAACAAACTAGCCCACCCTAATAACATTGCAGCACATCTGGTAAGACAAAAAATTCCATGTTCATTACAAAAAAGAACTTTTAATAATTTGCAATTCAGCCATGTTTCAGTAATTGCTATCACTTCTATTTTATTGTTTAGAGACCTTTCTCTCACCCTCCTCTGTCTTTCAATCCCCCCCCC